>CABFWO010000406.1:231734-257098 GCA_902155825.1 Timema genevievae
CATCCTCATCACATGACCGTACCATCTCAACCTTGCTTCCCCATCCTCATCACATGACCGTACCATCTCAACCTTGCTTCCTCATCCTCATCACATGACCGTACCATCTCAACCTTGCTTCCTCATCCTCATCACATGACCGTACCATCTCACTTTTTGCTTTCTCTACTATTTCATGTACCCCAACTCTTGCTCAGACAAACTTCATTCCTAATCCTGTTTCTCTTTAAGACAGATGGCATGCTCCTCAAAAAACTTTATATTGGTACTCACTGTTTCAACAAACTTCAAAATCCTTAATTCTCGGCAGATGCAGTATGTTCTCAAGTCATTTCATAATGTAATGAATCTTGGCCCTTGACCATATTTAATATCGTTGAGATGTTTGGATTCTAAAAAATAATATTTCAACCTCTGAAAGGTTTTGGCCATAATTGATCCTAGTAGAGTCAAAATAAAATCTAAACCAACCTTTAAAAATTCAATTCGCAAATCGAGAGTGATATAAACTATTTTTTTGTCCTTCTGATTTTATTATTTTATAAGCTGTAACTCAACAAAATTTGGAGTTGAAATAATGCACTTTTTATTTATTGCTTCCCTTCAGGATATTGTAAATGCAGTTGTTTTATATTTTGAAGAATACAATAATACATTTACATCATAAAGTGAAATGAGGTCTTCCTTACAGAAATGCGGTTGTTTGAAATGTATTCTCTTTATTTGGTCACTATAACTATATAGTATGTCTCCAATGAGATTACCAGTACTAAAGTTTACTATACTAATATTACTATAAGCTTGAGGAAAATATGGTGGTGGTCATTTATTAAAACTTGCATTCAAATGTTTACAGATCAAGAAAATTTTGTCTGGCCGACTCTTCCCTATGAAAGCTCTCGGTTATTTTGCTGTCGTGACAGGTCGGGGTAAGAAGGACGATTCTATCCAGGCTATAAAGGAATATGAAGATCATTTTTTTAGGAACTCTAAGCTTTTCAAGTTAGTGTGTGTGTGTGTTTTTTTTAATTCACTTTGAGTTTAATAGGGGTGCACGAAGCTTCAAAAACTTCAATTTAACTTCAAATATTTGTCAGCTTCAACTTTGATTTGAAACTAGAATTTCAGATTTGACAATTATTATGAAGCTTCACCAATAAAAATATTTGAGACTAAAATACACAATTATTTTCAATTTTGGTAATTTTGTGCTGTACAACACAAAATATTCATGTTGCAAAAATATATAATAATCAAATTACGTGTGGTGGGGATGATAACTTGATATTTTATCTTATGGCAAAAATATATATATTAAGCACCGCGTTTTGCTACCTTTTCAGGTTATATACATATGTACTAATTTTACCCTAATAAGTTGGGGATGATCAAGGTTGAGTTTTTTTAGAGGAAGTTTACCCGCATTTGTGCAGAGGGAGGGTAGAAAACTATTTAGGAAAAACCTACCCTCAATACACCCGACCGAGATTCGAACCCTTATCTCCCTTCAGTACACCTGAATGGGATTCGAACATTGGCAGTCTAATCTATTGAGAGAGTGAGTGATGCCTTAGACGAAGTGGCCACCGAAGCAGGTACAAAATATGTTAAACATATTTTAAATATAGTATTTTATAAAATATATTTGATACCTTAAGCTATATAGCTATGCAATATATTCCCCCATCACATCTGCCCCTCAACATTAACTTTATTTTAAGAATATTTAAACTCTGATTATACTTAGGGAGTATTTCATATTATTCAACTTTACCTCGCTTTGAATTAAAAAAAGAGAACGCATATTCCTAAAGTTTAGTAAGATTTTAAAATTTGGAATATAAAATAAATAATCAACTTGATACAAAACTTAAATAATTAAAAGATATACATTGAATGAGAGGAAAAATGTGTCCAAAGTCTTGAACACTTGTTTACATACATTGGGTTTCTTAAGTTTTCATTGTTTCTCTCTACTAACTATTCCCTACAGGGATGGAATGATCATGTCGGGGCAAGTGACCACCCGTAACTTAAGTCTGGCGGTTTCTGAGTGTTTCTGGAAAATGGTCCGAGAAACGGTGGAACAGCAAGCCGATGCTTTTAAGGCCACTCGCTTCAACCTTGAGACAGAGTGGAAGAATAACTTCCCCAGGTAACGAGTAGCATAGATCTTGCCTTGTCTTTCATTACTGAAATATCAGTCTTACACTTTAGGCTACAACATGTTCATAGTATAGGAGTTAGAGCTATGGATGGGCTAAAAAGTTTGTTCAAGTGCCGCCAAGTTGGTGACCATGTTTAATCTAAATAGGAAGAACCTTTTACAGTTTCTCCTATGAAAATATAATAGTAATAAGTTTAGAAAAAGGCCAAGAAGAGGTGTTTTGTAACCACAATCTGAAAACAAAATGGTGGCCATAAATTTTAGTTAATCGCTGTGTTAACTGGACTTCCAGGCAACATTTTGGCACAATCCCTGTAGTGTTTTTTGTATCAAAAATTAACAGATGGACACAAATTCATTTTTAAATATCACTAGGATTATTATAGGGACATAACTAATACTAATAATCTCGCTTGTTTTTACTATTTTGGTTCGATTACTCCAAATAGTTAAAATATTAGGGATTTGCGTATAGGTATTTTTCACTCTGAGTCAAGAATTTTAAAAAGCTCCCAAATTTGAGTAGAATCATAATTTTAAAATGACAAGTGTGTACCTATATATTTGTTTATTTTAAAAGTAAAATTGTATATTTAAAATCGCAATTGTCAAAACAAACCAAATGTGAATACCACATCTTTAAAGCGTGAGATTTTAAAAATATATGAAAACAACACATCATGTTCTTAAAATAAAAATACACTCATCTTTATGGTGGAAAAAGAGAGGCTGCCAAAGAAAATGGTGGAAATGAATTATGTAGGGAAAAGGACGTAAGGGAGGCCAAGAAAGAGATGGAAGAAGCAAATAACAGAAAGTGTGCAAGTAAGAGGAGAAGAATGGTGGAAGGATAGAGGAAGATGGAGGCATTTTACTAAACTGACCCGGCCACAGGCTGGAAACAGTTGATGATTACTCATATATAAATCATAAATACTTTTTTTTTATTTAAGTTTAAAAAATGTAAATATTGGTTTCTAAGCTAGAAAAACACTTTAAAAAACATGATGTAAAAATAAGAACAACACCCCACTAAAAACATAGTAGAAAAAATTGTTAATGGTTTTAATACCCATGTCCTTATAGAGATAAAAATTACACTCACAATTACAAAAAAGTTCATAAAAGTGTCATTTTAATGAGCTAAAATTTCCCCAAACTCAGCCTTTGTAGCTTTAACTACCTGATAATAAAACACAAGAATCACAAGCCGTTAGAAATTAGAAATGTTTCATATTTCGTAGATTAGTCCTATAGTGTTATAATGGTGCATGATCACTTCTTTTGTCCGCACTCTCTTCTCTACGATGATCCCCCATAGACTACGCGAACTGGACAGGGACGAGTTGTTTGAGAGAGCCCGCGGAGAGATCTTGGACGAGATCATCAACCTGAGCCAGGTGTCTCCTCGGGAGTGGGAGGATCTGCTGATGAAGAAACTGTGGGACAGGGTGTCGTTGTTTGTGTTCGAGAACATCTACTTGCCGGCCGCACAGACTGGGAACACTAGTGAGTTGCTTGCTTAGAAACATCATCTGCTTATTTAATCTTACACCATAGCTCAATTTGTAGCGTGTCTCTTTACTGAGCTAAGGGTCTCTAGTTAGATTCCTAGCATGGCCGAAAAATTTATCATTGATGAACAGTAGGTTTCCTCTTTCACAGTGAAGTATTAACGGCCGGGGGCTGGATGTTGTGTATGTTCTGGATTTAGACACCCACTCTAATTAATAAAATGGATACAGTTTTTGACGCTTCAGTATTAATTTTAATATAATTACATGCACATAATGAGGAAGATTGAAAATATATGTGTATTTTAGCTGTCAATACTATTTTGGCGAAGCTTTACATTGTCAAAGCCCCCTCCCCCCAGCCCTCCCCGCGATTTTTTTTTTAAATTAAAATTATAGCTGAAACATATTTGGAGTAAATTGCCTTATGTTTTTGTTTATTGTTTATAGGCAACTTTAACACGGCTGTGGACATAAAATTGAAACAATGGGCTGAGCAGCAGCTTCCTCAGAAGTCTGTGGAGGCCGGCTGGGAGGCATTACAGGACGAGTTTCAGAATTTTATGGAGCGCGCCAAACAGTCCAAGGACCATGACAACATCTTTGACAACCTCAAGACTGCGGTGGTGGACGAGGCCATGAAGAGACACTCTTGGGAGGACAAGGTATGGAAGCATCATCCTCTAATGCAGTGGTTCATAAACTTTCTAGGCCGAAGGAGCCCTTTTACTAGAAAAAATACATGCTGGAGCCCACATTAAAATGTTTACACTACTATAATAAACATTCAATAATGACAATTAATTTTATAAGTATAAAACAAACAATCACATGTTCTGGCTTCGCCTTTGGCAAATGTCTTTTATTCAGATTTGAAAAAAATCTGCAACACTAATTACTGATGCTATTTTATGGAGTGAGAAAAAACATGAATATTTTAGAATTGCCTCACAGAGCCAGATATAGCTGCCAGAGCCCAAGGGCTCTTCAGAACACATTTTGAAAAACTTTGCTCTTATATACTTGGAATCATATTCTAAAGTTTTTCACAAAACAGGGCTTCCAAAGTTATCACCTTCGTATTGTTTGAATCTAAGATCAAACTCATCTTCATTGTCTTCAGCCTGTGGCCGTGTCAATTTAGTAAATCTCCCTCTGTCCTTGCACCATTTCTTCTCCTCTCAGTCTGGCTGTTACCTGCCCCTCCCATTTCTTCCTTGGTAAAACTCAAAACTATTTGATTGAATAAATGTGTTTTGTTGTTTGGGAGGTTTCAAACTTAATACTATTTTGAATATCTTTATATGTACTGTCTATCTAGTTAGGAAAAAGGTACAGAAAATTGTAATTGGAATGATGACAGTTTCCTTAAATATTTATAATACCCATCTCTCTCACAGAAAATTAAGGGATTATCACTTGATTTTCAAAGCTGTCAATTTAAGTGCCATTGTACAATTTTATTAATAATATATCCTAAACCGCCAAAACATTTTTTGCCCTCAGTGGAAATCTAAACAATTGCCAGTAAAACCACTAGCTAGACATGTTACCTAATGAGCTAAGCCATGGCTGTTTTATTATTACACCTTTATACCCCTTCTAGGCATCAGAAATGCTTCGAGTGATCCAGCTGAATACGTTGGAAGATCGTTCTGTTGGTGAGAAGCAGCATTGGGACGCTGCGGTCAAGTTCTTGGAGACCAGCGTAAAGGAGAAGTTGCAGGTCAGACACTTTAATATTCATTTGAACAAATCTGAAGTAATTGTTTGTTTTATCACCAAATCTTACTACCTTTTTAGGTTATATATGCATTTATGATAATTACTCCAATGGAGTATGGATGAGGAAGGAAGTATTTTAGAGGTAATCTACCGGAATTTTCTTGCAAGGAGAGTGGGAAACCATTTAGAAAAAAACACCTTCAGTAGATCCTACTGGGATTAGAACCCTGATCTCCCCTTCTTCATTAGGCCAGTCTAACACAAGAGAGTTACCTTAAACCAGTTGGTCATTGAATCGGGTCTGACTTGGTTAAATTGCATGTTGGGGCTTGACTTTATCTACAAGCTTAGAATGAAATATTGCATACGATTGTCCAATAAAACATTTTACAAATAGTTACCCACCTTGGTGGTATAGTTAGCTGAAGTGCTAGTTTTGTGTTGCGCTAGACTGCCTGGGCTGGAGCGATTGAGGTTTTAATGTCGCTCAGTTAAACTGGGGGTGGTTTTTCCTAAATTCTTTTCCACTCTTCCTCCACACAAATGTGGGTTCACTTCCTCTATATTCGACTTTCTCAATTCCTAGCCCATTAGCGTAATTAGTACATAAGTGTATAACCCGAATGGGTAGTAAGACGCGGTGCTAAATAAACACAAAATATTAGGGATGGACGTGGTCCCGAACCCGCAGGAAAATGTCAGGAATTTATCAGATCACTTAAGTTGGCGCCCCAACCCCCTCAAAATTAAAATTTAAATATACAAGCATTTGCACCATTTTGCACCCAAATATTACGTTTTGTACCCTAATCCCAGAGCCGATACGACTGTTTATGTTTAGGGGGGTCAATTTAAGAGTAGCCCCCCACTCATTAATTGGGGGTTTTCTAATGCCAAAATAAAAGTCCTGTTTTACACCGTTTTGAACAAGGATATATTGGTTTGCTTCGATTTGAAAAAGTGGACTTTGCCCACCCCTACAATCAAGTGTAGACTCAGACTCCCCTTATGTGTTTATAATGTAAAGGAATCCATAACAAAACATGAGTTTGGAATGTTTATCTTGTTAATAGTTCCATGCTTGTTCTAGCAAACAGAAGTTATCTTGAAGGAGATGTTTGGTCCTGGGACGAAGGAAAGGTGGCTCTATTGGAAGTACCAGACTCCAGAGCAAATCAAGAGGTCAGCTGTAAAAGGGGAACTGGAGAAAATCCTGTACTCGGACTTTGTGAGTGATACTGTCACCAAAACTAGCGCTCCGACTCACCGTTTGCCCAAATTGGTCCTGGTAATTCCTTAACATCCCTTTTATCCTTATTTATCCTATTTTCAATTTTTAATGTGTTTGATAAAATGTCGAAGCACTAATTCTTGGGGTCTCATGTTTATCACATTGCATGAAATCGAGAAATTTAAGAGCTCAACTTTGAACTTGACTAGACTATTTAAAATTGTTTTCAAGATTTATAACTAATCAAGTTGTTGATTGAAAATTTGGGAAATAATTGAATATATAAATAAATTTGTTACTGCTGTAAAAGCCCAAATATATTTTGAACTATGTATTTTACAAAAAAGTATGATAAAAACTATGTGTCACAGTTTCACACTGTTTTATTCTCTCTTGTGGTGAATCTGGTTGACAGAAGCATAGACCATCATTGTCGTACGATGAGTTGACAACAGTGCGCAAGAACCTCCAGCGTAACGAGGTGGACGTTGACAGCGACTTCATTCGGGAGTCGTGGCATCCTGTCTATAGGAGACACTTCCTAAAACAAAGTCTGGCTCGAGCATACGACTGCCGGAAAGGCTATTACTTGTACCATCAAGGTCTTGAGTCTGAGGTGATTAGCTATATCTAATACTCAAATATATCTTTGCCCAAATATAGTGTTATGTTTTTCTCCTAAAAATATCCTACCGAAAATTGTACTTGTATTATATGCCTTGCATTTTTAACTGGGGGGAGCGAGCGAGGGGAGAAGCAGATTCCTACATAGGTTTATTTTGTAGCATGTTGGAAATGTACTGGCTGGTGGGAATCTTTACACGCGTGTAGTAATAAACTTATTATTATTAAGCTCAGTTTTCACTTCTTTCAATAGCAGTAAGACTCAAATTGATTAATTTAATCTTATAGTCTTTGTTACCGTTCCTTGAAGGTGTCAGCAATTACTAAATTCATAACTTACCAAAAAAAATGGGCACAAGGATTTCTTTTAATGCTTGTTATTCTTCAAATATGAAATATGTTAAATTTATATTTTAAAATGAAATCAAGCTATTTAATTTTATGTTAAATTTGTATTTTAAAATGAAATCAAGCTATTTAATTTGAATCTCATTCATGGTAAGTTGAGTTGACAAATGTTGTCCTCTTGCACTTGTTCCTTGATTAAAGTTTTTTGTCACCAGATGGAGTGCGCAGATGTAGTATTATTCTGGAGGATACAGCAGATGTTGAAGGTCACAGCGAATGCCCTCAGACAGCAAATTATGAACAGAGAAGGTGAGTCCTAAGTTTTGGTGGATGTTCGTTCTCTAAAATAATAACTTTACTTTAGGTTTATATAACCATTTTTCTTCTAGTTTGCTAAGAGCAAGAAAATTACATTTAATTGTTTTGTCCACCTTTAAGTGATTCATTCATTATAAACAAAAGGGAGACTATATCTACTTTTCATGCTACATTTTAAAGCTTATCTTCGACCAGCATAAATTTATCCTCGTCAATCATATAATTCATATTTTATTTTTTAGAGCTGGGCCGATCAGCTATTTTGCCGATTAGTCCGATGCCGATCATTTGTTGCCGATTAGGCCGATCACCGATGCCGATTTTTTTGTTTTCAATTTTAATAAGTGTATAAAGTAAAATTACCCTTAAAGCAAAAAAAAAATTACTTTTACTAGTTTTATAATGTCCAATATAGTTTTGTTTTAATAACATTTAAATAGAAACTTTTCAAATGTAAAGGTTGTTTAATTATTATTTTATATTGTTATTGTTAGGACAAGTGAACCTGTCATCAAACAAAAACAAATCACA
Source organism: Timema genevievae (assembly GCA_902155825.1). NCBI lineage: Eukaryota > Metazoa > Arthropoda > Insecta > Phasmatodea > Timematidae > Timema > Timema genevievae. Next base: position 240,193 of record CABFWO010000406.1, read on the forward strand.
TTAATAAATAGCAAATATACCGGTACATGTTAGATAATTAAAATATGATTTCACATTTATGATTAAATAGCCCTACTGACCCTTTCATTAGACAAAGAAAAATCATAGTCAGCAAATTTAAATTTAATTTTAATGATAAAAAATAATCAAGGCACACACATTTTTTGCACACAAGGAGAATAGTCCTACATCTATTTTGTTTTTAGATGAAATAGGAATTTTTACATCCAATGTCTATTAAAATATGGCTTCAATATTAAACAATTTTTAACAATCGTAATATTTTTGTGAATTGTGATATAGATATATCATAACATAGGTTTTTGTGATTCTACAAAGCATTCCATCATAATTTAACTACTAAATATTAATATCGTATAGAAATAAGTGGTTTCTTAAAAAAAAGTATAATAAAAAGGCATCACCATTTTTAAACAGTAATCCGATCTTTTTATTAACAATTTAAATAATCTTAATGAAAAATAACATTGTTTTAACTACATTTAAATAAAAACTACCTTTAGAAAATCGAATGAACGGTGAACGGGTCAAAATGAATGGATCATTGAACTGAACCAGATACAATGAATCGTTCATTTAAAAGAACGATTTTGCCCCTCTCTACTTCAATATGATAAAATAAATAATAAATAACATAATGTGCAACGAAAGTTATTTTTCGTGGTTTTTTTTAAGAAATACTTTAAAACTTATTTTAATTTACTTTTAACTATTAAAGAAAATTTAAAATTTAAATATTAATATATATTAATTAAATTCATATTGAAATATGAGCGAAACAAATTCCCTGCCAGTGGAAAGTTTTGTACTTGCATTAAAAGAAAAACGGTTTCCATTTAAAACAAAATGTGCGCATGTGCGAGATTATTACGTCCGATGTTTCATTTTTTGGGCATCTTTAACAAATCGAAATAAAACAACACCAATCTGCTAATATTTTATTTTATAATTATTAGATTTGTTACTTGTGAGTAATTTTATTTCTAATAACGTGCATAAATTGGAAAAAGACCTATGGTAAATATATTTATTTTGATATATTTTGTTTGGAATGTTGGATGTGCTGTTTATTTCAAACCTAAGTCGCTAAGAACCAGCTAATTATTCAAAGATCTCATACGAGAAAGCAGAGATAATTTTTTTTTTAGGACTTAAAATATACACACACATTTTAAATAATCGGAGATTCAAACACCGATCATCGGAATCGCCGGTTATGCGATAATCGGCCGATGATCGGATTAATAATCGGCATCGCCGGTTATGCGATAATCGGCCGATGATCGGATTAATAATCGGCATCGGCCCAGCCCTATTATTTTTGTTTAGTGACCACTGAGCTATTTGGCGAATTGCCCTAGCCTTAGACATTTGTTCATATAAACATCTCTCAAGACATTGAAGCTATGGGTACAAATCATGGCTACTAGATTGTAATGGTCCAGTAACTTTGATAAAAAAAGACTTTTTTTTAATGGGCTCTATCTGCTTCGGTAGTCGAATGACCCAAAGGTGTCACACTCAGATAGACTAGTTTTCCAGTGATGGGGTGATTAAGATTTGACTCCCAAGGGTGGTTTTCCATAAATAGTTTCCCATTCTTTCTCTCATGCAAATGACAGAACATTTTCTCTAAATTTCTATCTTTCTCATTCCTACTCTGTTAGCATAATTAATATGTATGCATATAACTCAAACAGCTAGTAAGACACAATTGGGGAGGGGGGGAAATAACTCTCAACTCTCCCATTGTCTAAAAATTAATACCAAGGACCTTTCGCTCTGGAGTGAAATTGTCACAAAGTTTTTTTTTGGTTCAAATTTTAAGTATTGATCGGACCCATAGCATATTCCACACTATGTTTCGTAGGTTTGAAGAAAAGCCATTTGACGGTCCGAGAACAAGGTTCATTTATAAGGGCCAGAACTAGTTTAATTTTGCTTGCTATTTAGGGTTAGTGGGTTGCTTGAATGCTTTTAAATCAAGCTCTTTGTGAGATTCTTTTTTTTTATTGCATCCTAGTACCCACCCGAACTATCCATGCTTTTAATTAAAATTAAGGTGTTAAGTTTGATTAAAGGTAGAATTTAGAGGAAATATATTCACATTTGTATGAAAGAACATTTTATCTCATTCGGTAGCATGTCTGTCTACTGAGCTAAAATTCCCGGTATGGCTGAAAAATGTATCATTGGTTAAATGCGGGTTTATCCTTTCACAGTGATGAATTAACGGCTGAGGACTGGATGTTGTGCCTGTCCTAGTCTTAAGTTAGATTATAAGGCATATTAAGTTACGACAGGCATAGCAAACTGATAGTGGCAAAATATATTACTTTAATAAAAAACTGACCCAGACCACAGGCTGGAAATAGTAATGTATGTAAAGTAAAATTTGTATGGGAGAAGAGTGGGAAAGCATTTAAGGAAAACCACCCGCGTATTTATCCAGGATTTGAAGCCATCCTGTTGCCAAAAAACTAGATTGAGTTGAGTTGGCACTTTTTCCTTAATGTTTCACAATATGGGATTTGTGTGAATCCTAGGGCCGTATGCAAGAACTTGACTAAGGGGATGCTTAGTGGACACTAGCGTGGGTTTGCTTGCATCATCATAGGTTAAAAGGTGGACCGATAGTGTTAGACCGCTCAGTCCACTAAGCTTCCACTAACGTTCATGCTTACCATCCTTAACTCATTGCAAACTCCTTTAGTGGAACCGCCATCCATTGAACTAAATTAACGCCTCTGAAATGGAGGGAATCTTTTCCAAACTATTAAATTACCATTATCTATGCACTTTATTCATTTAAGTTCTGGTTTGTTTCAAGACTAAGAACACTTAAATCTGGTTACGAAGCTTCTAAACTTCGACTTTACTTCAAAACAAATATCATCTTTGGCTTGTCTCAGAAACAAATTTCGGCTTTAACATTATTATGAAGCTTAGCCGATAAAAAAAATTTGAAGTTAAAATACTCAATTTATGTTCAATTATTGCCATTCTGAGCTGTTATATAGATTATAAATTAATACTCATGTGTCAAAATCTGATGTAATAGAATTGCAAGCTGTGTTAGTAACTTGAGTTATTAGATTAGAATGAAATACAACAAACGATTGGGTTATAAAACATTTTCTGGTTGATTTTAGTACATTAAAGTTAATCAAACAAGCATAATATATTTTTAAAGCTTAAATTAATAAACAAAAAATATCCGATTCGGCTTTGAGAATAGTTTATATACTCAATTCAACTCAATTCAAATATACTCAACCCAAAGCCATGTTTTTAACACTAAAACAATCCTTTTTCCCTAACATCACTTTTCTTGAATGATGGAAAATTGTACTTTTATTCTAGCTCGTCGGCTGGACAAAGAGATTAAAGAGGTCCTCGAGGACTATAGCCAGGACCAAGAGAAGAAGTTGAAGTTTTTGACCGGTCGCAGGGTCACTCTAGCAGAGGAACTTAGTAAGTCATAGTTTTGGATTCTTCAATTTGAGGATTGATACTACCTCATTATCATCATCATGAACAGTTTCTAGCCACTGGCCAGGTTTATTTGTAACATAAGCCTCTCCAACATCTCCTTTCTCTCGACCACTTCTTCTCCTCCATGACCTGATCTTCTCCTCTCTTCTCTACACTCCCTTTAGTCACCTGGCCCTTGGTCTTCCTCTCGGCCTCCTACCCCCCACTTCAATATCCAATATCATCTTTGCTATCCTCTCCTCCATTCGCCTCACATGGCCGTACTACCTTAGTTGTGACTTCTCTATCCTATCCTGCACTGGTTCCTCCTTAGCTGTCCCTCTCACCCTCTCATTTTTCTTTTTATTCATTCTTGTCCCTTCTACAGTACTTCTCTCAGAAATTTCATTTCACAGACTTGAATTCTGATTCCGTGCTGCTTCATTATCCACGTTTCCGCTGCATATGTCAATATTGCCGCTGCATATGTCAATATTGATGATTAGTACGTCTTATAGATCTGACACCTTAGCTCAGTCTGTCTACTGAGCTAAGGGTCCCGGGTTCAATTCCTGGCGTGGCCGAAAAATTTATAATTGGTGAAATGTGAGTTTATCCTTTCACAGTGACGAATTAATGACCGGGGCCTGGATGTTGTGTCTGTCAAAGTCTTAAGTTAGATTATAAGGTATATGAAGCTACGGCAGGCCTAGCAAGTCGGGAGTGGAAAATATATAGGTTGAGTAAAAAGCTGCCCCTGGAAACAGTAATGGATGTAAAATATTATGTCTTTTAGATCACTCCTTTATACTTCCGTGGCATAGCCCGGCTCCAAATTAGACTTCTCACACTTATTAAAAAAGAAAATACTACCGCTTATATGTAATATTTTATATGAATCTATATTTTTATGTATTCAAAAATAATAATTTATTCTTTAGCTTTGCAACAAAACAAAAGATTTGGTTGGCTTTTGTGACAGTCTTTTTAAAGGGATGTTCAAAGGTTTGAAATCTTTGAATTGACTTTGACAATTACAAAGCTTTGTCACTAAAAATATTGAAAGTTACATTACTCCTTTATGTTGCATTAATGCCATAATGACACGTTTTATAAACTCATGTTACCCTAAGATTAATTTGAAAAAAACTCTGTGTTGTAATAATAACAACTGAATTTATCAGCTCAGAATGAACCTAACAATTTTTCAATAAAAAAATTTCTAAATTATTTTAGTTTATAAACGTATATAAATTAAAAGAGTACGATATAATATTTTTTCAAGCATAAAACAATTAACAAAAATTATTCAAACTTTTTTTTATCATTGCGTCTTACTACCCATTCGGGTTGTATGCGTAACTAAAGTACTAACTACGCTAATGGATTTTAGGGACTAGGAAGGTTACATTTAGACAAAGTGTACCCGCATTTGCATAGAGGGAGATAGAGTGGAAAGCCTCGGTACACTTGACCAAGATTTGAACCTCGATCTCCCAGTCATTGACAGCCTAGTTTACTGCGATAGGGGTGCCTTAGACCATGCACCCACCGAAGCGGGTTATTCAAACTACGATTTGTCTTTAAGAATATTTTATATCTTTGATTCGGGCTTGCTTTGAAATGATAAATTGAACTTTGTACGCCACTACTTTCTTGTCTGGATATCTTTGAAAAGCACATTCTTGTTTTTTGTTTATTTTTTTTCAGAACGAGTCAGACAAATCCAGGAAAAGTTAGAAGAATTTATCCAAGCTTTGAATAAAGAAAAGTGAACCGTCGTTGTTTTGTATCTTGAAAGAGCAGAGTATTTATTTGTAAAGTCCTTTTGACTGTGGCTGTGTTGAACAGGAAAACAATAGAGCCCTTTTTTATTATTGTGATTTTGAGCATTTTGTAGCCGTGGGTAGAAATATCAAGCATATGAAATTACTTATGAATCGTGATGTAATCGACATGAAGTGAAGTGATGCTTATTTATTGTCTGTTATATTCATTTATTTAAGTGAATAAATTTGTAAATAAAAAACCAGACTTGTCTTTATTTATTCCTTTGAATCTCTCTTAGGGATGTGATGAGAAGCTTTGGAAACTTCCGACTTCACTTCAAATATTCAAAAGTGAAAATCCAGATTTGATAATCACAAATAAAAATATTCAAATTTAAAATACGCATTTATGTCTACATGACAAGAATCTAAAATAAGAATTAAATCAAATATTGTGATAGTAGTTAAATTTATCATTTTCGACAAAATATGTTAATTATGTTTGCAGCATAGCATTTTGTAAATTAGATTAGTTAAAGATGGATGGAATCAACTTTCAGCCTATGGCTGGGTCAGTTTAGTAAAATGCCTCCCATCTTCCTCTATCCTTCCAGCATTTTTCCTCCTTTTAATGCTTCCATTCTTCTCCTCTCACTTGCATACTTTCTGTTACCTGCTCCTCCCCCATCTCTTTTTTAGTCTCCCATGCAAGTCTTTTCCCTACATATCCTACATTTTATATTTCTCAAATATGAATCTTGAACCAAAATTTTAAATTTTCTTTTGAATCCAAATCCTCAAATCTTTAAAAATGTACAATTCTAGTTAAAGTGAAAATATTAGTTTAAAAAAGTCTGTGCTATTTCATTACTAAACCGAATGGTCTGTGGTGTGCCAATGAAAAATGATATTTTTTTGTCATGTCTATTGCCTCATAAACAACAAAGAGAATACTTTTTTTTAGTAAAGTAAGTATATAAATACAATTTTGTCCCTTTTTTATGACTTTGTTACTCTTCTAACTACACAAGTCTATATAATTCCTTTAATCAATTTCCTAAAATTGTTTTTGAAGTCAAGGTCTTTATAATTATATTCAAACACTTTTTTTTAAACTTTTACAAACTTCTAATCTCTCAAATACCATAGGATTTGAATGTCTCACCTCTAATATTAATCCTATGGTTATGCTATGTATAAAATATATATTTATCTCTCTCATCATTAAATATTTTTTAAACATTCAAACTTTTATTTGGCTATGGGACTATTCCATATTGATTCGACTTCGCACATTCCCAATCTCTATTCACTTAGAGTTTTTTTAGCACCGCGTCTTACGGCCCGTTCGGGCTATACACCTTTATACTAATTATGCTAATGAGCTAAATATGAGTAAGATTTAATTTAGAGGAAGTGTACCCACCTTTTTGTGGAGAGAGAGTGGAAAAACATTTGGTAAAAACCACCTGACCGAGATTCAAACCCCAATCTCCCTGTCATCAGCAGTCTAGTCTATTGCGAAACTAACGCCTTTTACCACGTTGCCACCGAAGCAGGCTTAATTTATGTTGTACAGGAGGAAATATACCAAGAATAATTTAATTATTAAACTTGTATTAAGAGGTTAAAGTGTCCCGACAATTTTTGTAGTGGTTTCAGTTAAAGCTACAACTGATGTGGTAGGTCACAATGTAAGTGTGCTTTATTCTTAACCAAGCTGGAGTTTAATCCCAGCCAATTTATTTATTTATTTATTATTTATTTTAGCACCGCGTCTTACTACCCGTTCAGGTTATACAATTAAGTACTAATTACGCTAATGGATTAGGAATTGGGAGGGTTGAATTTAGAGGAAGTGAACCCGCATTTGCGTGGAGGTAGAGTAGAAAACCATTTAGGAAAAACCACCCCCAGTTCACCCGACCGAGATTCGAACCTCGATCTCCCCGTCCTCGGCGGTAGAGCTCAACACGACTAGCGCGTTAGCCAACTACGCCACCGAGGCGGGTCCCCGCCAATTGAACTGAGACTTGTGTGTCTTTACCAACCTCTCTCGGGGTGATTGCTGGTGCACTTTAAATAAGTTACCCTCATCCTGTTACCCAAGTTAGGGTACATTCTGAAAGCACTTTTTAAATAATAAACAATATATGAATGTTAAAAAAATTTGTTGAAACTTAAAAATGTCACAAACCTGCTTGAGTGGATCCACAATTTTCAATAACAAATTGAGATTGAATCTTTGTTTCCAACTTGGATTGATTCTGAATTTATTATCACACTTGGTAAAATGTTTTAATATCTAAAAATGAAAGTGTATCAACACAAAGACAAATAGTATTTATATAATACATATTTTTTAAATCTATATTAAAATTAAATACTAGGCTAAATTATATATACATTTTGAATCATGTCCAATGGATGAATAAATAATGTGAGTTGAAAATAAATCAAATTTAAATAAAACCACATGATTTGCCTAACCTGATATGAAGATATTGTGTATTATATTGATAAACAGATTGATGTTAATTTCTATTAAATTTTAAAATTATCCAAAAGTTTCGATTCTTATATTCAAATTTCTAATTAAATCTGATCAAATCCTAATGTCTATTAAGATTTATAATTTTGAAAAAATACTAATTTTAGCTTCATTCAGATTCAAAATTTTGAAGCTTCATACAAGCTTAAAATGTTGAAAATTTACGTGTCGAGGGTAAATTGAGACGGTGTGTGGAGAGGTGACAAGTGACAGAATAATAAAAAGGAAACAAACATTAATTAGCAATTCTAATTGTCAAAACTGTTGAGGCCGTAATAGTCCAACTCGGAACTAAACATAGGATCATGTCCCACTTAGGGTTGATTTTAATCCTCCATTGGCACCAAAACAAAGTAATGATAGTTTAGTATTCACTAAACGCAATCTCTAGCTCTGATTATCCCTCTAAATACATTATTAAAGTTCTTTGAGAACATCTAAAATTTTGGAATTTTTTAATTTGTCTTAATTTTAATGCTCTGTTAGCTAGAAAAGTTAATAGATCTATTTTCATGTATTCATATGTCTACTGTCAAGTCATATAATCTGGAGCTGTCACTTTAGATAGATATTACCAATACCTATAAAATAAATATAAAAATACCCACTTAAGTTGGAATGGAAGGGTACACAAAAAAGGGCCAGTGTTTTTGAAGTTTTTATTGAAAAACATTTTTTTGGGTCCAAAATAAATGAAATATTGCTCCAGTATAAACCTAGAGTTTAATTTTCTTCACATGGTGATATCAACGGTTGTTGAATATCAATCATGGGCATAGCGGAATTATCTAACAAACTTTTTAAATGAAAAGAAAAAGTTGTCATTAAATTCCAAGACACTCTTGAAAGATACTATTTAAAAAATGTTGAGATCAACATGGGAAGAAAATTAAATTCTGAAGCAATATATTTTATGCATTTGTCCAAAAAAAGTTTTTGCCATAAAAACAACAAAAACACTGGTTTTTTCTCGCATGTTCTTCCATTCCACCTTAAGTGGCCGCATGGTCTAAACCGCAATAGACTAGACTGCCGATGACGGGGAGATCGTGGTTCGATCCCCGACGGGTGTACTGAAGGTGGTTTTTGTCCTAAATAGTTTCCCACACTCTCCACATAAATGCGGGTACACTTCCTCTAAATCCAACATTCCTCATCCCTATCCCATTAGTGTAATTAGTACATAGCGTAGAAAGACGATGCTAAAAACAAAAATAAAACACTATAATATAGTAAAATGTTATCAATGTTGACCAAAATAAAATGTATTTATTGTTGGTTCTAAAAGTCCCTCCTATAAAAATTGGACTATATGTCGAAACTTCCAAAAGAGTTGGGGTTGTTAGTTCGTCTCTCTACCACGCCTTATCTTAGAGCTAGCTGTCTGCCTGTCTACCCGCTCGTGCCACCAGCCAACGGTACGAGTGACGCAGTAGCGGCTAGGCCAGGCAGGCTGATGAGCTCTATACCCTCACCCCACCCTTTTCCCCAACCACCTCCCCGGGGGGTGATTATCTCGGCGTGGCAAGGGGAGGGGGCGGCTCGCACGCTCTCAACCTTCCTCTCCCTCCCACCTACCCACCACCCTTTGGTCTCGCGCCCGCACAATATCGGCTCGTAAAAACCGCTCGTGCAGCTCACACTCTACCTTCTCTCTCTCTCTCTGACTGCGTGACAGCAGGATTCACATGGGGGCGACTTACGACGTCGCGTTTGTATTCATTGGGCTGTACATTTAACACGAGCTTTCTTTTATTTCTACAGAGCCGATTTAGGGGTGTGTAAACGGTGCGGCCGAATAGGGCCCTGAGATTGGAGGGAGGGGGGGCACGCTTGCTTAAAACAAGATGGGGTGGGGAATTTTTGCTTCCGAGCTCGTATAGTCAGTATAGGTGATCAAGGAAACATTGGCAGAGTTAAAACAAATATAAACATAATCATGTGATTTGATCTATTGAACGAGTGAAGTGAGCTCTCAGTTTTAACTCCACTGATTTGCATTTGTCTGTCTGTGGGGGATATATCTCACGATGACGTTCGAACGCATCAACCGATTTAATTCAAACTTGGCACAGTTGTTCTTTGTGCCTTCATACAGATAAATTTCGTTGGGGAATTAAAATCGAGCTAAGGGTTGGGGATAAATCAACCCTTATAAGTACAAACACACAGTTTTTAGCATTAATTAATACATGTATTTACCTTTTAGGCCATTTCCTGGTACCTTATACGGCTGAACATTGATTGGTGTATAGGTGTAAAAACTACTGTAATAACATTAAACAAGAATTAAGTTTTCTAGTTGCTTTTTTTTAAGGGGGAAAGGGGGGACGAAGCAGATAACTGGGGGCCCAGAAACGAAGTTTGCTCAGGGCCCTATGTTTGCTCATGGCGGCCCAAACTATAATCCGAACTAAATGGGGGAGGGGGAAATAGTAGGGACTACCGAAAGTCCGGATTAATGAAAATAACATAAAACTACGAGGACATTTAAAAATCTGTCGTGCCATGGAGAAAGCTATGTTGTTGTAAAATGCAGTATGCTATTTCCATTGTAATGAGATGTAAAAATCCATTAAACTGGAATTGAACTGCGTGGTCCTGGATCAACTAACCAACAAGCACTTGAAGGTCGCTTGAAGAAGCTGTCGATCTTCTTTTGAGAACTCTAGGCTCTCTAATTTTTTTTAGCAACGCGTGTTACTTACCCATTCAGGCTATACGCCTATGTACTAATTACATTAATGTGTTAGGGATTATTAAGGTTTAATTTAGAGGAAGTGCACCCGTATTTGCGTGGAATGAGAACGGAAAACCATATAGGAAAGCCCACCCCTAAGTGCAGCCAGCCGGGATCGATTGAGAGAGTACCTAGTGCCTTAGATCATGTGGCCACCGAAACGGGTAACGTTCACACGTAATTTTAGTTTATCTTAAATACGTTAGTTTACACCAAAAGAATATCAGAAACGTTTCAAGTGTTCTTCCCACTCACGTATCGACCGCAACGCTTGTGCGGTTGAATGTGTCATTAACGTCGGCTCTGCTGTAAATCAGATAATATATATTAGATATTATGATCTAAGCCTTTACAAATATATCCTCTGGGACTCACAATATAGTGAAACTTTTATCGGAAAATTTACCAGCACAGATAGAGATTTTTTTTTAAAAAAACAATAAAGTTTCAATCGAAATAGGGGCCAAATTAGAAAATACCAAATCCAACAAAATAAAGGTAATTAGAGATGAAACTATTTATATTTCCAGGTCATTGAATCCCATTGGAAGGAGATTAATTAGAAAAAGCTTTGAATTTAATATTAAAGTATTGACATATCTGTTTTACAGTACACCCGACGTTAGTAACACATTCAACCAACAAGCGCTGTAGTCTATACGTTAAGGGAAGAAGAGAATTGGAATCGTGGTTATTGCCTTTATTGAAATTCATTTTATAATTTTTTTCTAGTGTCAACGTCCTTTGGAAAAATTAAACTTGTGATAACTCTAAGAAATGTACCGATTTAAAGAGTTGAAATTATTTTTTCACACAAAAAAGAAAGATTGAAAATTTTACAAAGCGGAAACATTTTCGTTAAATTTTTTATCTCTATGAAATTTATCGATTTTTTCACAAAAAAAATTAAAATTTTACAAAACGTAAACATATTCGCTAAATTTCTCATCTCATGTCTCTAAGCGCGAGTAATCTAGAAGATGTCGAATGTCCGTGCCACGACAGCGCCGTTCAAAACACGACCGTGTGAACGGGGCTTTGGGACATCTTTCCAACGTGAGCGCCCGCCTCTGCGGTATTGGAGCTGTTAGACTCATTTGAATCCTCTGGCCTGTTTTTCTCGCTGTCTCCGGTTCACTACATGTTCTCTTCTTTTTTCTTTCTCTCTCTTGGTGTCTGACCGTCTTCCTGTCTTGTCAACGACCGAGCGCAGTAACGCGTCGTCGTAAAAAAAAAAGTTGGCTTGCTTTTAAAAGGGGGTCGAGGCTTCGACACTTGCAATCTTAACGTCGTGCCACTAGAGTTTTTTTTATCTCTCTTACTCTGGCATTGGCGAAACTAGCTTTGTGATGGCAGAGGGGGTGGGGGTGTATAGAATGGGGTTATATCTTTCTCTGTCTTTTTTTACGTAAAAGCTCTTTCTCTTTACACTCCAACTCTTTTTTGAAGTTCTCTAACATCTCTTTTGTGTCGTGTTTTTTAGTTTAAATGCAGTGCCTGTGGCCAAGAGGAAATAGAGCTCGTCTGAAAGATCCTGTTTCGATACAGGGGGCATGCCTATTTAAAAATATACTTTTTTAAAAATTCTATAGCTTCTTTCTTTTTGAATCTTTTAACATATATTTTGTGTCATGTTTTTTTAAGTTTAAATGCAGTCTCCCTAGCATAAAAGAAAGAGCTCGTATAGAGGGGCATGTTTCGATTCTGGGACGTGCTTGGAGAATTTAACTTGATTATATGGGTGCGTCTTCGCCTTCAGATAGGCTCCAACAAAGCTTTTTAGCGTTTGTGCTAGTTTCTTGTTTTTTTATTACTGTTATTAGTTGTACAAACAGAAATAGGATTAGCTTATATTACCCACTTCGGTAGTCAGATGGTCTAGGACTGGACTGTCGATGACAGGGAGATCGGAGTTCGAATTCCGGTCGGATGTACTGAGAGTGGTTGTTCTTAAACGTTTGCCCACTCTCCCTGCACGCAAATACGGATACATTTCCTGTAAAATTAAACCTTCCTCATACCTAAAACATTAGCGTCGGGCGGGTAGTAAGACATGGTACTTTAAAAAACTTTTGGCATGAGCTAGTTCGTTATATTCCAATTTGACTACAAATTGACATAAATGACGGCTAGAAAAATTACTTTTTATACGTCAATTCATGTAATATTCAGTTGTCAATTTTTATAGATGTTATAAATACCTATAAAATAACACTAATAATAAAGTAAAATGTTATCAGTGTTTTTTTATTTATTTAGCACCGCGTCTTACTACCCGTTCAGGTTATACGCTTAAGTACTAATTACGCTAATGGGTCAGGAATTGGGAAGGTTGAATATAGAGGAAGTGAACACACATTTGCGTGGAAAGAGAATGGAAAACCATTTAGGAAACCACCCCAGTTCACCCAACAGAGATTCGAACCCCGATCTCTCCGTCCTCGGAAGCCGAGCTCAACACGAATTATCAGTGTTGGCCCCAAAAAATATGTTTGTATTTTCTAACAGATTCTCTGGATTGTTCTGGAGGTGTCATAACTGAAGAATGACGTCAGTATTGATTACGCCACGTGTATTTCATAAATGGTCTAAAATTGTTCTTCTAAAGACGATAAGACTATATTGATCATATTGATCTCTATTTTGTGTTGAATCAGCGCTGAAACATTTATAGCGTTGGCGTCGAAGGGGAAAGGGTTGAGAATAATAACTTGATGATAATGATGATATAAATTGTTCAGATACTTGGTTGGCTGATAAAGTGTGTGCTTTCTTATGACCCCATATTCACTGGTGACGTTTTCGTACTTGGTTCAGTAGATAAACTTGTATTGAAATAATGATGGAAAACTATCACGACACAGCGAGTTATCTACTACGAAATATACGACGCATCATTGGTTTTTTTTTCATTAATGCCTTTGGAATAGTTTATGCTACCAACAAAAATATAATCTCTATCAGAGATCAAAGTATGAATTAAAAGTTAGATTAAAATTTTGGGATAGCCTGGCATTAAAAAAATTAAGACTTATGCTATGAGTAGAAAACATTAAACTAAAAATACTCCCTTCGACAATTATTTTTCAAAACAAATATAATTCCCTTTTTTTTTAAAGAAGTAGTAGTACTAACCTGCTTCGGTGGCCGCATGGCCTAAGGCGTTACTCTCACAATAGACTAGATTATCGATGATAAGGAGATCGAGGTTCGAATCCCGGTCCAGTGTACTGAGGGTGGTTCGTCCTAAATGGTTCTCCATTCTATATCCACACAATTGCGGGAAAACTTCCTCTAAATCCAACCTTACTCGCCCCTAAAACCATTAGCGTAATTAGTACATAAGCGTATAATCCAAATGGGTAGTAAGATACGATGCTAAAAAAAATCTTCCCCATTATTAACTCATGAGAATAACCTGAACAGGTAGTAAGACGTGGTGCTAAAAATAAAAAATAAATAGTAGCACGCTAAAGTTGTATATCTACTGCACATGCGTATGTAATTAAGTATCGCTGAAAATCTACGCCCAAGTTTCCATGATAGCTACTTATTTTGTTAATAGTCGCTCCAATAGTTGGTCGTTCACATGGTAATAGTTGACTAGTACGAAATTAAATACGGAAACATCGCTCGCACGTGTGAGACAGTTGGCCATTTTTCAGTCATTATTTTTCTTGGGTAACTTTTATTTCTCAAAGGCTTTATTCCCAAATAATAAAAAATAAAACTTATGTAAATATACTAGCAATATATGTGGGCATAGGCCGTGATAAAGAGTGATGAGGCATTGGGCTTCAAATTACACCCAGGCAGCTTTGAGAGAATTTGGTTCAAATCCTGGTTAGGTCGATAATATTTGTATTTACACAATGGAAAAGTGCTCGTGAGGTACGAGTGATTCGAAGCTCGCTATGAATGTGGTTCAACGCTACTATCATTATTATTAGTACGTCTAACACCAGGGTTACTAATAACTTAATCTACGTGGTAAGGATGAGGAGACTAATAATCTAAAGTAAATACACTCGAACTTCCCGTCACAGGCAATCGCAAAACTGGTGCCTTAGAACATTTGACCACCGACGAGAGTGATCTACATAGTTTGCTGTATTTATATCAGGATCAAGTTAGGTTAAGACACTAGAATCATGTTCAGTGTACACTCCGTCTATGGTGAAATTTTACAATCCTACCTTGATCGACTCTACTGTATAAGCTGCACCATGGCGGAAACAAGCAAGGTAAGATTTGTCCTGAAAGGTTACGAGCGTACCTTGCATTATTCCACTATGGTATAGCTTATAAGATAGTGTAATCCGCCAAGGTAAGACTGATATCTTTAATGGTAAATTGAGTGTGCATGAATTAAATGCGGTAAAAAATAAATAAAGAGAAGCAAAGCACTCATTGTTCATATATCGATGATAATACATTATCAGTGAGATTATTATGTAGAGCAGAGCCTACGTGTGATTGGTCAAATGGAGGTGAGATATAACACTATCAAAGTGCACAGTTTTGTATTTATATTCATTTGAGTTATTTATCCGTGCACTTTCTGAACCGATTGATTATACCAACACGCGACTAATAAACTAACTTAAATATTGAACAGGACATAACATCCAGCCCTCACCAATTAATTCATCACTGTGAAAAGGGGAAACCCATATTTCCTTAATGATACCATTTTCGGCCATACCAGGAATCGAACCCGTGACTCTTATCTAAGTAGACAGACACGCTGCCTGCTGAGCTAAGGTGTCGGACCACAATTTTATCAGGCTCTGCTTACTCTGGTAACACCCCACGACACGACACTGGTCGTACGAGCTTGGTAGGGACGGGCGGGGTTCGTCAGACGACCTCCGACTGAAGCACCGCGTTACGTCATCCGCGTGTATGCCTGGAACAAAGAGACGAGCGTCAGCTATCGTAGAGCTGAGATCAAAACGCGCACGCGCATATACAGTGCAATTTTTAAATGAAAGACCTTTTATAAATTAAAATATAGTTTTTTGACATCAATATTGAATACATTTTACTATATTATTAGTGTAATTTTATAGGTATTGATAATATCCATCAAAATTAACAGCTGAAGACCACATCACTTGATGTACCAATACGTGAAAGTAGATCTATAGGCTGTTTCAATCTTAAATTGCAGATCATGTCTTATGGAGCGCGCAGTTACCAGATTTTATCTGTTTGAGACAGATTGACAATTTTAGATTAGAAACTCGTGAAACTGAGACACATTTTCATATTTTGTAAAAAAAATAATTAATTTTTATGGTAATATTTTTTTGGCAATTTTTAATGATAATAATAAAAAAACATGAACCTACCATAATTCACTTTACTATGCCCCTCCCCTTAGCAGCCGGCCCAGTGGTGTATTTGTCAATACACCTGGCTACGAGCCTAGGAGTCCCGGGCTCGATTCCCAGCTGGTACGTTGGTTATTTTTCCCGAAAGGGGAAATATCCCAATGGTTAACACGGTTTGGTAAGTTAGGCTTAAGTTAGGTTTAATTGTTTCCACTGGTTCCACACCATCATAGTCACCATCGCCACCACCTCATCTCATCGGGACATGGAAAGAGCCTCCACGGAAATGATGTACGATTAGTACATTCGAGCGTCCCCTGGACAACGGTACATTAGTACTGGATAATTTGTCCACAAAATTGAGCTACGAATTATGTATCACATAATATACGCAATATGTATGTATATATACATATATATATATACTCTTAGCAACACACACATTAAAAACAGATATGAGCTTACAATGTTGGAGGTGAAAGAGAAATTAGGTTCCTTCTAGAATGTAGTAGAATCGACACATACACATAGCCTGAAATTCACATCTTATAACATTTTGTTAGCTTAGTGTTAGACTAAACATTTAAAAATGACAGAGGGGCAAAGCCCACACACCCACCAGAAAATTTCAGGCCCCAAAGTCCGCAGTCAAAAAAACACAACAAAACAACCTGGATGAATCAGTGAGTGTCATATAATATAACATGTTCATCTCAAGTAAATACCGATAATTATTTTCAAGCTACAAAACAGCGGCTCCTCTGGGTATAAAAAGGACAGTGCATACGGGGAAACCAATGGGTTAGAAAGAGATGGTGAGTATCCATAAGAGCCTGTGCAGCAGATTAAGAGTGGAGCGGCCTAGATAAACTTTTCTATCTGTCAGATAAGGCACTTCCTATGAACATCGGACTGTACAGAGTCGACCTGCTGCTTGGAATTAATGCCCTTCCTCCCCTTCACCCCTTTACAAACATCACACACCGCGTGTGGCCGGTGGAGGAGGGGGGGGGGG
>CABFWO010000406.1:257144-284120 GCA_902155825.1 Timema genevievae
GGGGGGGGGGGAGGAAGAGAAAGAGGGATATAAAGTGTCAACTTCACCCGGGCGGTTTTAGTTTCCAAAGGAGATGTTATCGACGTCATCTTCGTGGCAACATCGTTAAACTGAAACGATAAATATTGGGGAGGGTTGAAAACATTCACCCGGAGGGGAAAAAAAGCACGTCATCCCCGTTAGCTGAGTGGTTCGGGTGGTCGGCTACAAGGGACCCTTGTTCCATCCCAGTCGCTGATTAAAATACATAGATATTTCAAGTTCTTTGGAATATAGTCGTATGCTACGTGTCGCTGTTTTAGGTTAAAAGCAGATTACAGACTAATTTCATCTTTATCTAAGATATTATAAGCTGAAGAAAATGTAAAATAATCAAAATTATAGCATTTAGCTTTTTCAGATTTTTTGGATCAATCAATCGGCACACGTTTTACAATATTAATTAACCTAGGGCAGTACGCTCAATATTATAGTCCAGTTTTCGTAGGAAGGGCCTTATCTGTCATAGTGTACAAAAGTTAATATAGATTATTTCACGTATTCATACGCCAAGTCATGTGATCTGCAGCTGTCCATTTTGATGGATATATGGTGACCTGGTGGTCTAGGGGTAAGGTGTCAGACTTTTGTGCTGGGGGTCGGGGTTCAATCCTTGGTCCCGGCACAGATTTATCTGATTGCCAAACCATTCTTTCACCTCTGACAAAACGTGTATTAATGACAACATGTGAATGTGAGGAATGTCAGGCCTCCACCGTGGTTCGAATCCCACGTTAAACTGTAAGTCCTCCATTTCATCTCACAATCACCCTACCATTACGCATTAGCGTAAGTGCGTATAACCCGAACGTGTAGTAAGACACGGTGATAATAATAATTATTATTATTATTATATGGATATAAATAATACCGATAAAATAACACAAATATAATAAACAAAATGTGTTTGTATTTTCTAAATGGCCCTTTTCAAGAAAATTAAAGCCTAGAAAAACGCGGTGTACAGTTTTTTTTAAATTCAATTAATTTATGTTAACATACATTATTATCGTTCGATTAGAGCAGTAAACTATGGAAACCTTAGCTCGTAGATTGGTGTGCTGAAAGTGCACCTTAAAACCTCTTAGAGGTCATCCATAAGCCACGTAATGCTTAACGCTGCTGAGAGGGGTGAATGGAGCTCTAATGTCTACATGATGTTACATGGGGGTACATAACAGTGTTACGTAACACAGATCTTATATTATTAAATTCTAATGTTGAAAAAACAATTTTATTGTTCATAAATAAATAGTTATAAAATTATTTTAAATCATTTATATTCAGGATTTTAAATTAATTCTGAGTAGTATTAAATCCAAGTACTTATTTTAGTGTCACAAAAAGCTTCGCTATGAAATAATGATGTGAAAAGTTACGTAACATATATTGGAAGGAGATACGGGTCAGGCTAAATTTCTATTTGTTGTTATTTGTGAGGCAAAAGGGGGGGGAGGTTAAAACAGATAATAAGAATGAGTTACGTGGCTTATGGCTGATCCCTTGTTATTATTCCTCACCTTGGCAAACGATTGACTAGGCCGCCTGTAGTAAGATATTGATTAAACTAAGAAGGCAGCGGGATTCAATTTCCCTTTTTGAAGGGTCTAACGCCGCGAGATAGAAATAGGCGGCAATTCTTCTAACATTTCTATGCGCCGGGTTGTGTTCCAACCGAGCCAGGGGAACGACTGGTGGGTTGGCATCAGAGGACTGTGCGCGAGACACTTTATTCTTACGCGGAATGGAAGATTGGTTTTATAGTGGCTTCCTCCCAATACATGGCAACAAAATGGGCACTGATTTATTATAAGAGTCCCAGAGGTCCCGGGTTCAGTTTCCGACCCTTCCAACTTTTTCGTTAACATTTATAAAGGTTTACTATATTATAGATTTTATAAGTATTGATTGATTTTATCTATCAAAAGTTGCAGTTGCAGATCACATGACTTGACGTATGAATACACTAGAACATTGTTAATCCGAACTAATTGGGACCAAAGCTTGTTTGGATTAGCGAAAATTCGGATCGAGCGGAAGAATACAGGTATACAGTTTTGCCACAAATTTTAAATTACAGTTTAATGATTTTAAATCAAATTTTCATTTATTTAACTGATGTATAACTAATATGTACTGTAGTTATTTTTATTTACAGGAAAAAAAACATTGTGTTGAATAAAACATGTAAATAATAAGCATTTATTATTAGATATCACTGTTTCTTTCAATTCTCATTTAACTTTGTGCTTGTGAGCAAATAAAATATATTTAATTTTACTTAATATTTTCCCCATTTTCCGAAAAGTATGTTCAAATTATTCGGAATTTTGGACTACCAGCGTTCGGTCTAACGTTATTTTACTGTAGATTAAAATAGATACAGCCCGTTATTTATAAACTGAAAACACATGTTGCCAAAATGGTGTGAATAAAAATATTATAATTGTATTTATCTATATACTTATACCGTTTAGCTAATGAAGTAATGAGAAAGTATTAAGTAATCCATAATGAATATTTGGAGATTTTGATAAATGTTTAAATTAAAATTAAAATAATAAATAAAATAAAACATAACCAAACAATTCCAAAGCTCGGTGACTTTAAAACAATGGTTGTGATCGGAAATGGGCTCCCTATATAAATCGCGGTTTACGTAGGGCTTCGGGTCGAAAGGCGAATTTTTTTAAAAATTTATTTTAAGTATATTAAGGGTTTAACTCGCACTTAATGTGACGGATTTGTCCCTAGAACCTATCCAGACAAATAATCACTATGATTTGCTGTTATTTATTATCATAATTTTCAAATATACATTTTATAGTAACTAACAGTTGACCTTAAAGGAAAGGGTTGATAGAATAATACAAAGCTAAGCCTTGAATATCCACCCCACCCTCACCTTCTTCACCTTGATACCAGTGCTTTCTAGCGGTGAGAAATGGAAATAAATTTCAACTACGTTTCAACTAACCGCATAGACTTTTATCCATTTGCTAGCGTGTTCTTTGAATGTATACATCTAACGGTGTGGATAGCAATGTAAACATGTTTGTTCCTTTGATACACTACTACGGTTGATTATTTTGTATCTAAAAATAATCAAAGGAAAGCTTACTATCATGAGTATGTTGTAAACGCTACCCTTTAATAGCTCGTAATTACTTAACAAACAACACTCAACTAATAAAGTACGATTTAGAGCTAATCACCATCAACAGAGTAATTTAACTAACGTCGGTCACACCAAAACACACACACACACACACACATACACACATGTTCAGAGAGAACGTTTGCATAAGAAATAATATTATTTACATTCTTACATATATCTCCGTGGTCTAATGAACCCACGGGTATCGGAGACCCCGGTTCGAACCCCATATAATTCCTAAATGGTTAATGTAATATAATATGGGTTATTCCTGTTTTAATTATTTTTTTAGTACCGCGTCAGAATAACCGTTCGAGTTATACACTTATATATTAATTACGCTAATGGTTTTTAGGATTAGAAAGGTTATATTTAGAGGAAGTGTATCACAATTTGCGTGGAGGTAGAGTTGAAAAACCACCCTCGGTACACCCGACCAAGTTTCGAACCTCGATCTCCCCGTCATAGGCAGTCTAGTCTACTGTGAATGTAACGCCTTAGACCATGCAGCCACCGAAGCGGGTGTTTAAATTTATTTATTTAGAACCGCGTCTTACTACCCATTCGAGTTATATGCCTTTGCACCAATTACAATAATATGTTTGGGATTGGGAAGGTTTAATTTATAGGATGTGCTCCCGCATTTGCGTGGAGGGAGAGTGGAAACCCGTTTAGAAAAAAAACCTCAGTGCACCCGACCGGGAAAGAACCCCAAACTCCCCGTCCTCGACAGTCTAGTCCAACACGAGTTCAGTGCGTTAGACCACGCTGCGACCGAAGCAGGTGCTTTAATTATTGACGCAAAGGTTGGGAGGTGTGTTGTTCCAGGTTAAAGATGCAGCCTAGCTCAAGTTTAGAATAGTTTTCATTGTAGAGTATCAAATTATGTTGGTGTGTAATTATGTTGGAACTTCAAGGTTATACTTAGAGTAACACTTCATTTAACACTCTAACTACACCCCTTTCCGTTACCCCGTTTTTTGTGGACGCAAACTGCAGGGAACCACAAGCCGGTTGTCAGGGTCCAGGGAAAAACAAAAAACTTGGATTATTTACTGTTATATTCTCCTCCCCCAAAGCATTAAATGATAACATTTGATTCAGAGAGCTTTATTTTATCTACCTAGATATCTTACATAATATTCTTTCGTAAACCATTTATGTTTGTAGTAGTCTATGATTTCACTAGGAATTAACTTTGAGAAATTAAAAACTGTTTTGCTGCCGAGATTGATAGCATTTACTATATTACTAGTGTTATTTTAAAGGTATTGATATTACCTCTCAAAAGTGACAGATGTATATTACATGACTAGACGTATGAATATATGAACGTAGCTCTAATAACGTTTTTAGCTGCTAGCTAAACTTAGTAATTTAAAAATTGGACTGTATACAACCCACGGCTGTGTATCATTTTTGGACACTTTTTAAAATGAAAGCATTTATCTTGGAAATTAATCTTATTATTATTATTATTATTATTATTATTATTATTATTATTATTATTAGCACCGCGTCTTACTAACCGTTCGGGTTATACGCACTTACGCTAATTTGTAACGTTAGGGTGATTGTTAGATGAAATGAAGGACCTACAGTTTAACGTGGGATCCGAACCACGGTGGAGGCCTGGCATTCCTCACATTCACAAGTTGTGAATAATAGACGTCTTGTCAGAGGTGAAGGAAGGGTTTGGCAATCAGATAAATCTGTGTCGGGACCGAGGATTGAACCCCGGACCCCCAGCACATGTCTGACACCTTACCCCTAGACCACCAGGTCACCTTTGAAATTAATCTTACCAGATTAAATTGTTACATAGGTAGGCCTATAGAAAATAAATTTGGATTCAATCCAAATAAGGCGAAATTATGAAACTATTAATATTTTTTCTTGATATCGAGTTAGTTTAAGAAAAACGCTTGCTGCACTGTGAGTTATCTTATGCTAGTTTTCAAGTCGTGTACTCATACAAACGTGTGTTTGGAAAGTTTCACGTTACCGATACTTATAGTGCAGCATTCTACCTACGACTTATTGTCTCGTTTTAAGAGAAACAATTTAAAGTTTGTACTGTACATACATTTTTAAAGAACTTTGCCAAGAGTTAAAAAATATATAATGAAATATGGCTGGTGAAACGCCTTTTTATTTATTTATTCTAAAAAAAATATATCAAAATATCCAACAAGAAATCATCAGTTCGAAATTATTTTTATCCCAACTTAAAACACCTATAGTTCAAAAAATATATAACCTTTAAATAATTATTTTATGTTTATAACGTGTACTTCAGAACTGGATGATCACATCAACTCACAACTTAAAAACTTAGTAAATTCTATAAGATACACATCACCAATGACCCTCTGTCGTTAATTTATCACTGTGAAAAGTGATAGCCTCAATTTCTCCAATGATACATTTTTCAACCACTGAGAATCGAACCCTGGAAGCCTTAGTTAAGCTGGGATAGAAGAGAACGTGAGTTAAGGTCTGTATCTTTACAGGGTTTTTTTAGCAAATTTTTAACTAAAATAAATAAAATATATCTTCAGTAGATACGTTTAGTTAAATTTACTATACATACTTTAGTAATTTCAAGTTCTTGAATATTTGTTATTTGAGCGTGTAACCTGAACGGATGCTAAATAAATAAAATTTGTTATTTAGAATTTGAGCATAAACTTTCTAGATCAAGATAAAAATGCCTGTTAAAATTCCACGATACCCATGAAAAAAAATTCACTAACTGTTAATATAACAATACGTAGAAAATAGAACTATACGTATCTACTGAAACAATTTTTTTTGTCAAAAAATTGTTTTGCTATAAATATTGCAGAACATATTTACCTTAAATAGCCTTCCCTTTCATCCAATATTAAGTAGGCAGATTGAGCTAAGGTAACCGACAAGAAATAAATAAAAAATCACCCCTGCACCCCATCTGATTGATGTCCAGTTTTCTTGTCACACACCTCTCCAACGTCCAGATTTATTTCATCTTTGTATCTCTCTCTCTCTCCTCTTGTATTTTCAGACTATAGGTTCTTGAAATCAAACTTCGACTTCCCCTCCCCCCCACCCCTCTCCACCCCCCATTGTACCGAGAGATATTTTGTCGGTCCTCCGCGCGCTATCGTAGAGCGGACCGTGGCTAAAAAAAATATCTATCTATATATACGTATAAATCCTCCCTGTCTTGTGCCTTCTGTAGGCTTTTGTTTCTCCTAGTAGCCCGCGTGCTTCGTTCTACCTACCTCTTAGCTTCTTCTCTCTCGCACGGTTCGATCCGCTGTAACAGGGATGGCCAAACTGGGGGAGCGACAGGCGGTCGCCCTGATTAAAAAGATAGAGATTGATATTTTCCGCAGTGACGTTCTTCGGCCTATTAATTAGGTGAGGGGGTTGAGTTGGGGGAGGCGTCACCTGGAGCCTATCGCTTATATGTAGGGTACAAGGGAAAAAGAGGGAATGTCATAATGAACTCATTTTTAGGACATCAACTTTTATATCTCAAACCTCATAAGGACCCAAGCAATTTTTTTTAAATTAACTTGGATATGACAGAGCCTTCTTTAACCATAATATAAAGTACATTAAAAAGGTTTTTCATGTATGTCTAACAGATGGCAGCACTAACTTAACTTAGGTTAAAATTATACCACCCTCTTCCTCCCCCCTTTAACCTTCATATAAATAAAGCCATCAAATAGTGTGTTGAGGTAGGCCTACTGTTAAAGGAATGAGGGGAAGGGGGGAAGGAGGAGGACAAAAGCTGCTAGCAAATATTTAAGTCAAACTTAAAATTATTTTAACTATCTTATTTGTGTTTTCTCGAAAGTAAAATCCAAACAAATAATGGAAAATTAGAGTAAGGACATTTTTTGTATAAATTTCAAACTATTTAATCCCAGGAGAAGAGTGGACTATGTATTTATGTTAACATATCTGGTGTACAGAAGAGCAGACGATAGTGACACCTTCAACCACCGAGTGCTGTGGTCGATAGTTGAGTGTGAGAAAAGATTTGTAGTGGCTGTGATTATTTTACTATGGATAATTTGATAATGTTTTTGCTGTCAGCATCTTTAGGAGGAATTAAAACTGAAATGTAAGATTTAGAACTTGGGATATCTAGATTTCATTCGTTCCATTTAAACATCTTGATATAATTTCCAGAGTAATTAGTTGAAATTTTTATACATTTTTTCATGTCTAATTATCACGTAGTAGCTTTACAGTTCATACAGAACCTGTTAAGGCTCTACACACATATTAATTAGGCTAAATGACCCGCTTCGGTAGCCACACAGTCTAAGGCGTCACTCTCGCAACAGACCTGACTGCCGATGGCAGGAAGATCGGCTTTCAGATCCCGGTCAGATGTATTAAGGTTTGTTTTCCTAAATAGTTTTCCACTCTCCCTCCACGCAAATTTGGTTGCATTTATTTTAAATTAAACCTTCCTAATACATTAGTGTAATAAAGTAGACTACACATGTAGTTAACTCGAACGAGTAGTAAGACGTGGGGATAAAAAAAAAGGCTAGTGTTATAGAGATAAGGAAGGTAGAAATTTAGAGGAAATACACCCGCATTTGCGTGAAATAAGTGTAGAAAACTATTTAGGAAAAATCGTTCACGGTATACCCGGCAAAGATACGAGCCCCCGCACTCGTCTTCAGCAACAAACCAGACTAAACGCTCTTGGATATTCAGAACACGTTCCCACCGGTGTGGCTTTCTGCCAGATAAAACATTACTAAAAAACAAAACTCACCCGTCTCGTGAATATGTTTTTTGTCACTCGTGAAATTGGAGTTCATTCAAATCACTTGTCAAAGAGACAAGGAAAAAACAACTTATTCGTGATGTGGATGAGTACTTAACTGTTTTTTTTAAATAATTATTCAGCTCCTGAAAACTATCACAGATGGACGTATAGAAAAATTCTTCAATTTGCCCTAGTCTGGTTTTTTGGAGGTCGAGAGGTTGGGGTTTGAATCCCAACCGGGTATACAGAGCTGTTTTTTCCCCTAAATATTTGAATACGTGAGTATATTTCCTTACATTTTTTACCTTCCTCATCCGTACCTCATTAGCATAAATGTGTGGATGACCTGGACGGGTAGCAAGACACCGCACAGCACAAAATAAATTATAAGAAAGGGCCGTAGTTGACGTGAACGGATTATACCATATTACATATAAAATATAAAAATGACACAAATATCAAATAATTATCTCCAACACCCCAACACAGCCTCTTCACCTACTAAGCACCCAAGCCGCCACTGCGGGAAATTTTCATCTCAGCTCAGTGTTTTTGCAGTTTTTATAGCAACACTTTTTTTTTGTCAAAATAAATAAAATATTTCTCCAGTATAAACAGTCTAATTTTCTTCACGTGATGATATCAACAGTTGTTTAATATCTGTCAAGAGTGTCCTGGAATTTAACGAACACTTTTTATCTTCATTTAAAAAGTTTCTCATCTAATGTCGCTATACTCATGACAGATACTCAACATTCAATATGCAACTGTTTCTACTGGGTAAATATTTGATTTATTTTGACAAAAAAAAAGTAGAAAAAATGTTGCTATAAAAAAACCTTCAAATACGCTGACTTTTTCTCTCCTTCCCTACATCCCCACCTTAAAGTTGTGACTGATCATTAAAAACCAGTTATTTTTTAACCACCCCTGTCTCCACAACATCACTGTGTAGGTCCACCAAGGAAGGCCTAGTAGCTCCGTGCGTCACACCGTCTCTCTTACTCTCCTTCTCTGTCTGTTTGTCTGTCTATCCTCGTACCTGCTATCTTTCTCTCGCGGGTGATTGGACTGAAGTGCCGCCGCTTCGTTCTTCTTCCTCCCCCCTCTCTCTCTCTCTTTAACTTCTCTTCTCTCCTCGAGCTATATGCTCCACAAAAGTTTCGTATCCGAGGCGCGTACCCTGTAAAGAGCGAGAGAAAAAAAATAGACGGTCTAAACACTAGATAGCCCTTGTACATTAGTTGTCTGGTCTGAACTAGCATAGAGGAATAATAAATAAACTAGAGGGGACAAAGAATAGAAAGAAACTCAGCACTTTTAGTCTAAGGCATAGAGGAATTAATAACAACTATAGGGGACAAAGAATAGGAAGAAACTCAGCACTTTTAGTCTAAGGCATAGAGGAATTAATAACAACTATAGGGGACAAAGAATAGGAAGAAACTCAGCATTTTTAGTCTAAGGCATAGAGGAATTAATAACAACTATAGGGGACAAAGAATAGGAAGAAACTCAGCATTTTTAGTCTAAGGCTTAGAGGAATTAATAACAACTATAGGGGACGAATGGGAAGAAACCAATCAATTTTTGTATTAGGCATAGAGGAATTAATAACAACTATCGGGGACAAAGAATGAGAAGAAACTCAGCACTTTTTTCTTAGTTCTGTCGAGTTGTCGCTAGAGATGAACATTTTCCGGGAAATTTTAAATCGGAAAACTTTCCGCAGTGGCGGCTCGCAGTGGAGAAGTTAAATTGTGGAGGTGGGACCTAGAGCCTATTGTATTTCAAAATATAGTGTGTTAAGAGACGAGTGTGTTATATGAAGGGGGAGGGATAGATAGGAATCATGGAGGATAGGGGGAAAGACAAATATTGGACCAACCTTGAAATTATTTTAGTTAACTTATTGATGATAAAAAAATTGAAGAATGATTTATGAACAAAACAGGTATTTTAAGGCTCGCATTCATTTGTTTCTTTTACTAGTTTTTTTAGCACCGCGTCTTACTACCCGTTCTTGTTATACACCAATATGCTAATTACGCTAATGTATTAGGGATAAGGAAGGTTGAATTCACAGTAATTTCACCCGCATTTGTGTGGAGAGGGAGTGAGGGGAAAATCATTTAGAAAAAACCTCCCTCAGTGCACCCGAATCGAACCCCGATCTCCCTGTTATTGTGAAAGTAGTGCTTTGGACCTTGCGGCCACCGAAACAGGTGTTTATTACTATTACAACTAATACTACTACTATCACTAATTATTATTATTTATGTTATTAGTATTATCCATTTAATCCGTTGAAATTAATCAACAGGAAAATTTTCCGTCTCACATTTCTAGTTGTCGCATAGGAGCTATGATAAACAACCCTTGATGATTTGTTCGTAACTTTAAAATGGGGTGGTTATCCGTTCACAATTTTCTGGGGGACAGTCCCTAATACCCGACTTTTGTCCCGAACTTATTTGGTCCCCCGATTCGTTGAATATATTAACGTAGTTTGAACCGTGTAAAGGCTACATAAAAATGTATCTCTTTCATTATGTGTGTTACTGCATTTCATAGACCTAATTTATTGACATTGTAATAACACAAATATAAGACATAGGACTAGAGGGTATACTATTTACCATTTACATATAAAATATACCCTATTTTTTATATAGATAACCGAATTTCAACCACCAATATTGAATGAAAGCCACTAAAATTTGGCATAGTATGTAAATATGTTTTATTGGATTATTCAAACATTATTAAAAGCTTCGAATAAAACTCCCTTTACATTTACGTCCGTTACTATTTCCAGCATATGGCCTGGATCAGTTTTTTATTCAAAGCATATATTTCCCACTAACGGCTTGCTAGGTCTGTCGTAGCTTCATATGCCTTATAATCTAACTTAAGTCTAGGACAGGCACAACATCCAGTCCCCGGACGTTAATTTATCAATGCGAAAGGGTAAACCCATATTTCATCAATGATACATTTTTCGGCCATGCCGGGAATCGAACCTGGGACCCTTAGCTTAGTAGACAAATATGCTACCGACTGAGCCAAGGTATCGGATCAATATTACCCCCGAATGTATTACTGTATAATTTCTCTTTGCGTAATTTTTACTCACGCACTTGGGGCAATTAACAGCCCGGGAAACGTGTGTTATGTCTGGTATAGAATTAGGTTAGTTTGTGAATGGCTGATAGGCCTACAGTTAGTTTTTTTTAGAACATGGAACGGTGACCTGGTGGTCTAGGGGTAAGGTGTCGGACCTCTGTGTTGGGGTCCGGGGTTCAATCCTCGGTCCCGGCACAGATTTATCTGATTGCCAAACCCTTCCTTCACCTCTGACAATACGTGTATTAAATCACAACTTGTGAATGTGTGGAATGCCAGGCCTCCACCGTGGTTCGGATTTTACGCTAAACTGTAGGTCCTCAATTTCATCTCACAATCACCCTACCATTGCACATTAGCGTAAGTGCTTACAACTTATATGAGCGACTGTCCAAAGAAAAGAGCGCAGTAAAAATATTTGTTCAAAAAGGCCCACAAAGTTTTGGATGGATTATATTCTAACGATGACAAATGTTGAGTCAGTGACTATACAAGAGAGGAGAGTATCGAACCCGGTTCTCCCTGAACCAGGGTGCTCTCGCTCCGCTGTGAGCAATCAGGCCTCCCTCCCCCCTTCCACTCTCATCATCCCTCTGCCCGGTGTCATCATGGATTAACTGGGATAGGATAGGACACACCTTGATTTCACACTCCCTGATCAAATTAGTTTCAAGAATTCAGTTTTAACGTCGGTTTCAAAGGAATTACGTGGATAAATAAAATTTTACGTTAACTCTTACAAACCTTTATTTAGAAAAATCTACCTTTTAAATAATTTTTTTTTTATAAAAATGAGGTGATTACATCTGGTCCACTCAACACCCCTACCTAGGTAGAAATAGTACTTGGTGAATCCAATCCTCGATAACCTATGCTGTGTAGTTACATCAATGTAACTATCTCTATTGAGTTGAGTGGGAATGAGGAGTAATATTAGCTGTAATTATTATGAAATGGTGCAAAGTTGCAACATTATAGCTACATCTAATGAGTCTTATAGATATAGGCTGGGATGACGCCTTTCTTCGTTAGTCCATGGTCTGAAGCTGCAACAGTGTCGCCACCCCTATTGAGTCGTGTAGGGGTAGAATGAGACTAACCCTTTCTTCGTCATATCATGCCGCAAATCTACAACAGTGTCGCCACCCCTATTGAGTTTTGTAGGGGTAGAATGGGACCAGCCCTTTCTTTGTCATATCATGCCGCAAATCTACAACAGTGTCGCCACCCCTATTGAGTTTTGTAGGGGTAGAATGGGACCAGCCCTTTCTTTGTCATATCATGCCGCAAATCTACAACAGTGTCGCCACCCCTATTGAGTCGTGTAGGGGTAGAATGGGACTAACCCTTTCTTCGTCATATCATGCCGCAAATATACAACAGTGTCGTCACCTCTAGTGAGTTGTGTAGGGGTGGAATGGGACTAACTCTTTCTTCGTTATTTCATGGTGTGAATCTGCAACAGTGTCGCCACCCCTAGTGAGTTGTGTAGGGGTGGAATGGGACTAACTCTTTCTTCGTTATTTCATGGTGTGAATCTGCAACAGTGTCGCCACCCCTAGTGAGTTGTGTAGGGGTGGAATGGGACTAACTCTTTCTTCGTTATTTCATGGTGTGAATCTGCAACAGTGTCGCCACCCCTAGTGAGTTGTGTAGGGGTGGAATGGGACTAACTCTTTCTTCGTTATTTCATGGTGTGAATCTGCAACAGTGTCGCCACCCCTAGTGAGTTGTGTAGGGGTGGAATGGGACTAACTCTTTCTTCGTTATTTCATGGTGTGAATCTGCAACAGTGTCGCCACCCCTAGTGAGTTGTGTAGGGGTGGAATGGGACTAACTCTTTCTTCGTTATTTCATGGTGTGAATCTGCAACAGTGTCGCCACCCCTAGTGAGTTGTGTAGGGGTGGAATGGGACTAACTCTTTCTTCGTTATTTCATGGTGTGAATCTGCAACAGTGTCGCCACCCCTAGTGAGTTGTGTAGGGGTGGAATGGGACTAACTCTTTCTTCGTTATTTCATGGTGTGAAGCTGCAACAGTGTCGCCACCTCTAGTGAGTTGTGTAGTGGATTGTAAGTGTTGAGTCCTGTCCTCGTTAGTCCGAGGTGTGCGCGGGAAGTACTGTGCACCACACACCCAGACACGTGCCGTCGCCGCTTGGTCTGCCGCCCCCGCCACCCCCTCTACACCTTACACCCCCGTCGCGGCGATTCGCTGACACCACGCCCACGGCCTATACACTGCGTGCCTGCTCTGCTGTATGGTCGGATCCCCCCCAAAAATAGTAGAATATACTTGAGCTGTAGGCCTATTATTATTAATTTTAGTAGTCACGGATGTATATTAATAACAATGTGGGCCATCAGTGACTGGAGACGTTTAACTAAATACAACCTGCTTCGGTGCTTGAATGGTCTAAGGTGTCACTCTCGCAATAGGTTGGACTGCTAATGACAAGAAGATCGAGGTTCAAATCCTGGTTAGGTCTACCGATAAGTGTTTTTCTTAAAAAAAATTTCACTCTACCTCCAGATAGCTAAGAGTACATTTCCTCTAAATTAAACCTTTCTCATCCCTAGCTCATCAGAGTAGGCTTAATTAGTACATATGCGTATAACCTGAACAGGTAGTAAGACGTGATGCTAAAAAATAAAAGTATAAATATATATGTGTCCTTGTTTTTTGGAGAAAATTTAATCGAAGGGTAGTTTACTAATAATATATTTTTGAAATGTATTTATTTGAAAAATAATTTATTTTAAATTTAATTTATATACTATTTGTTCGAAGCTAGAATACTTCTAAAACAAATTATTTTCAATATGGCTGTACAGCGACTGAAGCACAGAGCCCGTCTCACCACACGGATAACCCCTAACAGAGGCAGGCTAATACAACTCAAACCAGACGCCACACCATTGTGAGGTTTTCTGTATTCTACTTTAGAAAAACAATGGACCTGAGACCAGCGAAACCATAGTAAAAATAAATTTAAAATGAAAAACAACTAAACATATCTCCTTTTGGCTGTTGTAAAATTAAGAAGGCAGAAAACAGCACTTCGTAAAGCTTTCTGAGTTTGAGCTTAGTACGATCAGCAGCACCCATTGGTTTTTGGTGTTTTCATGAAAACTGTGGCACAAATTATGAGAGTAGGATATTCTTGTGACACAAATTCAGTACTAAATATTAGCACAGCTCTCATAAATTGGGTGTTTTCACGAAACCCATAGAGGCAAAAATGATGAAAATAAGATAATCCTGTCGCGCAAATTCAACACTAAATTTTCGCATAGGTCTCATAATTTGTGGTGTTTTCACGAAAACTATAGATACAAAAATAATGAGAATAGAATATCCTTGTGGCACAAATTCAGCATTAAATATTAGCAGAGGTTCCATATTGGTGGCGCATTCACGAAGACTATAGAAACCTAAATTATGATAACAGTATATTCTTGTGGCACAAATTCAGCAATCCAGGCTAGATTTTGGTATAGGTTTTGGAATCCGTGCCTTTAATGGTGCTTCCATCTTCACGGAAATATGCAACCCTCGACCAAATTCGGCCCACACGGATAAAAAAAAAAAGAATCCCTTATGTTATTGATGTTTTTGTTGACATCGTTAAAGCTGTCATCGTCATTGTCATTAGTATCTCATGCATATCAGGGGCACAGGAACAAAGCTCGGATATCTTTGTTCATGATATGACGTATGCTACCTCCTGGCGGCCATAACTCTTCTCGCTCCGGTTCTCATTGGCTCTAGCCAACCGTCGCAGTCATTACAAGGCGGTGAGGTTTGACCTGGTTATCTCTTATATACCATTAGATAAGCCTATTTCCGGTGATTTAATTCATTACAAGAAAACGGCTGAACAAATTTTGATAAACGAACACTAATTTTAAAAGTTAGAGGGCCAGGATTTTGGAATAAATATTACCTTATAGAACATGCTCCAGGGTTTCATCAAAGAAAATGGGGACATCTGCAAGTTTAACTCTTTAAGTGTAACTGTACAAAATGAAGGCACAAACCCAATACTTAGGCTATACCGTGTGTATTCTCTTTAATTAACGAAGCAACTTTGATTACAAAAGTTTAAAGGTCCATTAGTAAATATTTTTTACACGGTTGGTGTCCATTTCTTGTAATCACATATATTGTACAGACTTTGAGGAAAATGTGATGTTTCATTAAAGGAGCTGTCAACTCTTTTATCTTAATATATATAATTCTTCTGTACGTGTGTATGTCACTGAACTCCTAAACAGCTCGACCAATTTTGATGAAATTTGTTGTGTGTGTTTGAGTGGGTCCGTGGATGGTTTAGATTCACAATTGGACCTGGTAGGTGGCGCTGCAATCGGGTTCTAGGATTTTTTTTATTTTTTAGGGAATTTTTTTGGAGGTTTTTTAAAGATTTTTTGCATATTAGAACATGTAACCTACAAATTTCACCCCCCACCACCACCACCCCCAATATTTATAATAATGAAAATAATATTAATAATTGACCGTTAAAAAAATCATAAGTTCATCAATAATTGACCGTTAAAACCTTCTGAAAAGTTCATGAATAATTGATTGTGTGTGTTTGAGTGGGTCCGTGGATGGTTTAGATTCACAATTGGACCTGGTAGGTGGCGCTGCAATCGGGTTCTAGGATTTTTTTTATTTTTTAGGGAATTTTTTTGGAGGTTTTTTAAAGATTTTTTGCATATTAGAACATGTAACCTACAAATTTCACCCCCCACCACCACCACCCCCAATATTTATAATAATGAAAATAATATTAATAATTGACCGTTAAAAAAATCATAAGTTCATCAATAATTGACCGTTAAAACCTTCTGAAAAGTTCATGAATAATTGAACTTCTGAGAATAATTCATATTTATGTTTGTTTTTCGATACAGCTGATATTTGTGGAGTTGTGGGCGAAATGCCAAAAATGAAAAGATGTTTTATTTTGTATGTTGTCTTGACAAACACTGAATCTGTAATATTTGTGTTACTCACTAATTGGAGTTCATTGTGAATTTGTAATTATGATGATCACATAGTATTTGTTTTATTATCGAAATAAATTATGCCACCCAAACAAAATGCCAACGTTCGGGCAGGACAACGTCTGTTGGGTCCACTAGTTTATTTATAAGTTCAAGATTTACCCACTTGACGTAGTTTGACAAAGGTTTCAAACTAAACTGGTTTCGCTAGGAATTATTTCTTTATCACTCTTACGTTGGACAAAAATTGTGTTACATTTCTTTAAAATATCCTGAACTGTCGTGTTTCTTTAGATCAGATGGTTTAAGTATATTTTTGTTATTATATTAAGAACGTCAAAGTAACACAAGAATATTAAGTGCCCTTGGCCCTGTCGAGTGCAAGTCTAAAACCTATTTTGTGGGATGGTGGGCGGGAGGGTGAAAGGCGTGGCATGGCCAAAGTATCCTTCCGCGCCAACAAGAACAAATGGATCAATGAAACCGTAGATGGCACTAACTACCAGACAGATCTTGCGGAAAAATCATACATTTGGAAATATCAGTTTTCTCGAGAACGAGTGAAATTTTTATAGTAATATTTTCAACACCTCTTCTAAGATAATGTATCGATGTTTATTAACTATTACATTTTCTTATTTTTTATTATGAAGCCGGCAATTTTCTATCGAAAAATGTCAATTTTATTGATATTTGAACATTTTTTAAATTATAGAGAAGGTGTGTGTATAAAAAGTATAACTTAATAAACATGCTTTTATTCTTGAACAAACCGTTTCCAAAAAGAAAATTTTAAAACAATAAAAATTCTTGAAGATAAACGTTTGTTCCCACGGCTCTGCATTTCCACGCCAAATGAAAAGGGCCAATCGCCTTAAATAATAATTGTACCGGTGAGCACGTGTTCAAAATTCCAGGCTTATAGAAGCTTGTTTGTCGGTGTTTATTTATAAAGTCTGGGTTCGAATTCCAGATGAGAGTACTGAATATACTAAATATATACATTTATAAAATTGATGTAGCTTATTCAAATAACTTGTAGTCTCACTTTAAAACATTACTGGGACCATTAACAAAGGCTACCTCTTCATTATTCTGCTAGCCGGATGACAATGTATCAGTCTTGGTATGGTCTTACATCACAGTATGAAGAAGACGCGGTCGGTTGCTCCAATCCTGGGAGGGAGGAGGAACATGGGTACTCGAGAGAGAACTAATCACCCCACCCAGCCCCCCCATCCACCTCCCACTCCCCTCATATCCAGTCAAGACCAACTGGACTTTCCCCGGCCATACCATCGCCAGACACTCGCCTTAGGTCGCCACCGCCTCTGGTCTCTCTCTCGTCTTCTATTGATTTTCGAAGCTCCCCAAATTCCGAAACGTCGTATTCCACCACCATTCCCCCCCAGTTACTGGTCTAAGGTTTCATCAGTCTCGTCTGGTTTGATTAGTTGGGGGTAGGAGGCTCCTTACACGCCCCCACCCACTGCACCCTTAGCATTTCTCAGATCTTAGATATGAGAATTCTTCCTTTAAAGCTCAGTAATACGTGTCCATCAATCGCTTCTGTCTGAGAATGTCTTCAATTTACTGGACCAGTGGTCTTCAAACTTATCGTTTTATGGGCCAAATTTTTACTTTTATTTTGTTTTTGCAGACCAGTTATAAAATTAAATAAAGATATCGTGTAAATAGAGTTGTTGAGGGCTGAAGAGTTTGGAGTGTTAATATGCTAAGCTTTACAAAATCGTTAATTCATTATCCTAAAGAGTTTTTATTTTGACCTAATTTAATATAATCTTTGAGATTTTAAAAATCAACACAAATATGTTTGCAATTCTATGTAAGGAAGTATACTAACACAATTTAATATTAACTATGCATAGAACACTACTTCCCCAAGCCCTTTAAGTGAATATATATTTATTGAAAATAAATTATAGCTATAGTAATGGAAAATGGAAAAACTATGCATTAACAATGACCGAGAGAATTAATGGAAGCAATTGTTTTAGTGCATCTTCTAGGAAGACACAAATAATTTGGCTACTCATGCATAACTATCACTGGTACGGCTTCATGTATAACATTGGACTTGGGGCCCCTATAAGTCATCCAAAAGTTCAACAAACTGAAACAAGACAACAATCAACACTAGCAGACAATATTCCAACCACCTCTGAAAGGCTTTGATTCCAATCCTCCCGGCACCGGTCTGATATTTAGTGATCATCATGGTACCTCGCTCCCAAACGCAAATTACTACTCACATCGTCACTAAGCGCCTGTGAGAACAAAAGCTTCTATCAAAATAACATTCAAATATTGGTATTCTCCGTGACATGACGTGGAGACCGAATAACTGACAGTTCCTATTTCCGCCGCAATCAGCGCGGTCTAGTCAGCGACGGCCAATAATAGCTACCTGTTAGTGCCAGGCGCTGAGCAAGCGTGTCAGCTCATTTTTTGTTGGTAGAAGGTGGTAGACGGTAGAGGAAAGTGCGAATATACGATCAAATTGTCATATGAAGAACCTTCTGGGAGAACACGGTATGATATTGATAGTTTCTAGTTGAATCGTACCGGATCCATTTCGAATAATTATCGAAAACTCGAATTACACGAAATAGAGATAATTTTTTTAAAATGCTTTAATGTTTTAAGTGTTCTAATTAATATATTTACTTTTTAAATAAGCTAACTAACATTTTTTGTACAAAGCAAAAACAAAATCTAAATGTAGCCTGAAAGGTAACAGTCATACCTTCACGTCCTCGGCCCAATTTTATAAGCTACGTCAACGGTCGGCAACCTTTTTGGGCCCCGATTTAAGATCCCACTATCACCCTTGGGTTCCTATATCTACGTTTGCTTCTTTTTTTCTCTATACATCCTTTACTCTTTAAATTCAACCGTTCCTCAAATAGTCATGTTTCCATTCTTATAAAAAAAAAGAACAAAATAGAGACATGTTTACTATAAACTACTTCATGTTCTTGTAACATTAACGATTATGGCTGATCAAGGTATTTTTGGTCACACTCAAATATTATTTGAAAGTACTTTTTATATATTTGTGAGTTTATAAGACTCAAAGATCTACTTTTAATAAAGATATAGGTTTTTTATGCGACCTACTAAAAATTGTTGCGAGATCAACCAGTCGATCGCGATCGACAAGTTGCCTACCCCTTAGCTACGCCATATTGGAAACGTGCAAGGGAAGCTTTACTCACCTTACACGGTAAACAAAGTGTACTGACATAATTATTAGAATTTTAAAAAAACTACCAAATTTTACTTGTGATTTTTGTTATGATACATAACCGAGAGTCGTTCATCCTTTGTCGACATTGATTACATTTTACCATATTATTAGTATTTTTTATAGGTACGGTATTGATAATATCCAATAAAAGTTACGGTTGTTGATCACATGATTTGACGTATGAATATATTATAGTAGTCATAGTAACGTTTCTAACACCCGCTTTGGTGGCCGCATTGTCTATTACATAGTGATCCAAAAGTCACGCAACCCAAAGAAAAAAACTTATATTTTGTGGCATCAATTAGGCATATTGTTGATTTATTTAGCACGCGTGAAGGAAGAGGGGAAAACCATATAGGAAAAACCACCCTCAGTACACTCGACCGAGATTCGAACCTCGATCTCCCCCTCATCGGCAGTCTTGTCTACTGCAAGAGTAGCAAGTTAGACCAGGCGGCCACCGAAGCGGATTATACTTTATTCAAATATGTAGATACATTTGTTAATATATTTTCTAATGGCTCTGTAGCTTCAGTTAGGCTCTGTAAAAGAGTTTATTTTTTGGTCAACGGTACATTTTTACATTCTCATTCAGATTAAATATTGTAAACGTAAAAAGTTCTGCCTCGAGACTATGACTGAGCCATCAATCCATGCCTTTTCAAACAGAAGAAACTTTTTGACGGATTTCGGTCAAACTTTATATTTAGATGTTAATATATGCTCGTACCTCGAGGGAAAATAGTGAGTTAGATTCTATCACTAAAATTGAGGGCTGTTGATTGATTTTTTTTCTTCAAAATACGATTTTTTTAAATTAGATCTAAAATATGTGTTCAAACTGGAGTGTTACAGAGTAAAAAAAAAACAAACAGGTTAGTTAACTTATAAACAGATTTTGAAAATTTTGTCCCAAAATTTAATAAACTATAAGATTAAGTATGAACGACTGTGTCTTACCAATTATATTTTAATTAATAATTTAACCTTATTGAAAAGAGGCTTTCTGAATTTCCTTTGTGACACATAATATAACGTATTGTTCAAATCGTAATATAAATAACTGTTTAGATCTACACCTGTGGACACGAGGACAAATGCGTTAGTCTCATCTTAGTCTGGTTTCTCTCTAATACGGAGATCGGGGCTCGAATCCCAGTTGGGTTTACCAATGTGACTGTTCCTAAACGGTCAACCTACACTCTCACACAACGCAAATGTGGCAACATTTAATTTAAACTTAACCCTTTCTCATCGATATCCTCATTAGCATAAATAAAATGAGTATATCCTGGATGGGTAGTAATATGAGGTTTAGGGGAGGAGGGAGAGGGAGGGAACGAGTATTTATCTCAAATATGTCCTCCCGTGTCGCCTCTGACCCGCTACATACGTGACATCCCCACACACGTGATAACATCTCGCCACCGTCGTGCCACGCGTGACTAGGTGGGGTTTGGTGGCGGGAGTAGGGAGGGAGGGCAGGCGTCACGTGCTCCCCACCGTGACGTCATCACACTTCGATCCCCGCGCCGCGCCGGGGCGCCGAGGTGAGAGCGACCGACACCCCCACCCCCTCCACCCTGACCGATCCTTTCCGACAAAAAAAAAACATTCTTCATCACTGCGTCCAATTTATTGTCGTCGCACGCATCAAGGGGCTCAAAAACGACCACGCCATCACTACCAACCGGATAAGTTAGGTAATTTTAATTTTCTATCCTCACCCCTTCCCCTCCTCCCCTTCCTATTTAGAGATCGAAAAAAACACTTTTTGGTGAAAATTCAGATCATTTAATCCCAAGGGAAGGGGATCTACTCGTTAAGGTCATGATTTATACTTTTGATGTATTAAGGTGGGGTAGAAGAGAATGCGAGAAAAGATCAATTTTTTTAATAACAGACCCGCCTCGGTGGCGTAGTTGGCTAACGCGCTAGTCGTGTTGAGTTCGATCACCGAGGACGGGGAGATCGAGGTTCGAATCTCGGTCGGGTGAACTGGGGGTGGTTTTTCCTAAATGGTTTTCCCACTCTCCTTCCACGCGAATGCGGGTTCACTTCCTCTAAATTCAACCCTCCCAATTCCTAATCCATTAGCGTAATTATTACTTAAGCGTATAACCCGAACGGGTAGTAAGACGAGGTGCTAAATATTATTATTATTATTATTATTATTATTTTAATAACAACATTTTTATATAAAATAAATAAAATATTTCTCAAGTAGAAACTTAGAGCTTAATTTTCTTCACACGGTGAAATCAACAGTTGTTGAATATGTCATGAGTATAGCAAAATTAGATGAGAAACTTTTTAAACGAAGAGATAAAACCATAGTTAAATTCCAGGACACTATTGACAGATATTCAACAACTGATGATATCACCACGTGAAGAAAATTAAACTCTTTTTGTTTCTACTGAAGAATTATTTGATTTATTTTGACCAAAGAAATGTTTTGTTATAAAAAAACTGTACGAATATTGACCTTTTCTCGCGTCCCCTGCGTCCCCACCTTAACATGCATGGTATACAGCACACCCGATGTTAGTGACACCTTCAACCACTAAGCGCTGTAGTCGATACTTAAAGTGTGAGAAAATAACTGTTATTGCTTTATTGTAGCTCATTTGATAGTATTTCTGGTTTTAACATTGTTGGAATAAATTAAACTGGGGTGTGGAACTTTTTTTAAGCTTGGGATATGCATTCGTTAATTTTGATTTAGGGGGGAAATAATTCCGTAAATAATCAAATGAAATTTTTCTATCTCACACTTTTATCCCCTAAACCCATCCTCTTTCTTTTTTCCACTTTTTTTTTCTCTCTCTCTCTGTATATTTATAAATACATATACACACATAGTCCTATATCTTAGATCATCGATAGCGTGTCTGCCACTAAGCTAAGGGTCCCGGGCTCGATTCACGGCATGGTCGAAAATTTATTATTGATGAAAATATAGGTTTACCCTTTCACGCTGATAAATTAACGGCCGGGGACTGGATGCTGTGCTTGTCCTGGTCTTTAAGTTATACCATAAGGCAGGGGTCAGCGAATTGGGGTAAACTACCCCAAATAGGGTATAAATGAAATTCTTGGGGGTAATGAGGACTATATGGACATTACTAGAATTATATGTTATTACATCAAAAATGAAACATCATTTCTCCAAAACCTGAAGTGAAAAAGTTTTCAAAAAAATAATTTTGTTTCATAATGAGGATATTAATTTATTTTAAACTTTTTAAAACTCAAATTGTATTCTCCTTATGGAAATAAATAGATTCAATAAACCTTTTGAATATGAATAATCTATTCTATGATTTTCTCCCTTTCAAATCAAGGGGGTAACGTAGGCGATAGTAAATATATTTTGGGGTACTAGGTAAAAAAGTTATCCGACCCCTGCTATAAGGCATAAGAAGCTACGACAGGCCTAACAAATCGGTAGTGGAAAATATATGGCTTGAATAAAAATCTGACCCAGGCCACAGGATGGAAACAGTAATTGATGTAAAAAAATTTTTAAACACTATATATGCAGTATACACATTATATATATATAAAATTTGTTATCACATTATATATATATATAAAATTTGTTATCACATTATATATATATATATAAAATTTGTTATCACATTTTATATATATATATAATGTGATAACAAAATGTGGGAATTTGGGAGAAAGGACTTTCATAAACGAAGGATTGCAGTTGATAGAGAAGTCCACCTAATGGATTTTAGGGAAGGGGAGAAAGATGAAAGGGGGATAATTATATATGATATATCACTGTGGATTTCCATCCCTTTTCCCCTCTAATGGGGGCGCATTTAATCTAATCTACCTTCTTAATCCCTATTCCATTAGATTGATCCCGTTAATAGCCCGGCTAGATCACCAGCACCAGTCGACGTGTGGACAAAAGCGACAGTCTAGTCTGGTTTGGTGGGCCGGTAATGGAGAGGTTGGGGTTCGAATCCAAGTTGGTTGAACTAAGCACTAGAGTAGATACCTATAAATCAACATTCGCTGAGTTTGAATGTGTATAAAGTGTCAACACTATTATTTCTGCACTTTTATCCAAATGTGAATTTTAGGGACACTTTTAATAATGTATGTACTCTGTACAGTGGTATATATTTTGGTTATCAAATCAAGTCTGGTCTTAAAATTTATATTATACATTTGCCACATCTTAAGTGTTCTTTTTAGCATAACGTTTCACTACCCATTCGGGTTGTACGCACCTCTTTAAGTGCTCTAAATTATAATTGTACTTCTCATTTTTTAAACTTTACTACAATTATTTACAATCTTTAAACATAGGAGGGACAAGGAGGCTAATTTAATGCCCCGTTTAAACTCCCACCCCCCACACACCCTGAGCTTGCCATTGGTACTAGCGTTGTTAAATTATTACACACATCAGTGGTCGAATGGTCTAAGTCGTCACTCTCACAATAGAATGGACTACCGATGACGAGGAGATCGGTGTTCGAATACCGGTCTGGTTGTATTGAGGTTGTTTTTTCCCCAAATGGTTTTCCACACTCCCTCCACGCGAACGTGTGTACACTTCCTCTAAATTCAACGTTCCTCATCCTTAATACACGAACATGATCAGTACGCATACGTATAACCCGAACGGGTGGTATGAAATGGTCCTAAATAAAAGTGTCAGTGCCCCAAGTCTTGTGTGACCCGACTGTATCAAGGAAACACCTTACTGATGGCTGGATTTCACGTCCCACCCCTTTCTTCCTGTGACGTGAGTCCAACCCCTGCCCCCCGACCCCCCCTTGGTGCAGCCGCTATTTAGGCCTGCTCACCCGCCAAGGACCGGGGCCTACCGATTGCGAGTAACACAACTCCGGACGACAGTGGACTAAGGAGCTCGTCAAAAAATCTTTTGGAAATTGAACATTTTAATATTTTTTTATGTATCTATGTTCTAACCGTTATTTATATTATTTTAACCTCTCCTTGAATAATTGATTTTATAAACCGTTTAGTTTGCAAATTATTTATACTTTAAACCTAAAAACCATTTCATTCCTTTAATCAATGTTAATGTTTCAGACATATACTGTATGTTTATATTGTTAAACTTTCAGTTTTAATTGAAACAAAGCAACTATTTTCAACTCTTCGCTTATAAATTATATTTTTATCAACTATACACATGAGTTTTGTCAGTTATTTAATTACTTGTGTTTTTATTTTGTTCAATTTATTAAATCACCTTACTTCATAAGTAGAATCAACCTTATGATTTATATCAGGGTGGTCCAACACTTTTTTTTATCCCAAGGGCCAAATCTGATTATGAGTTTTCATCGCAGGCAAAAGATTATTTAGTTATCCCATCAACTTAATACAGGCCTACAAACCCTACTTAGTAAACAGTTATTTTTAACACTTATTATGTTTTTTATTTGTATATTCTTTCAAATTTTACTGCAGCTTTTTTTTATTAATCTCCCAAAAATGTATTATGAAATATGAACGCGCGCGAACACAAATACACTTTTACAAAACGCATTATTATATTTACATGTTTTTATTAATCAAATAAATGCATAATAAAATGCAATTATGACATTTAAAAAATAAAGATAGACCCCTATTTATTTCTCATCAGCCACTCAGAGCTTCCCTTTAATTTACCTCCAAGATGGCGTAGGCCAACCGTTGGAACACACTAATTTACATTAATAATTTTACTGTCTAATGTGGAGCAAGTAATTACATTACAATAGGCTGCTACACGTAGAGAAATTTACCTTATATTTCTTATACTATGCGTTTAGTTTAGTTTCCTACAAATAGTCTTATTATTATTATTAGTATTATTATTATTAATAGCACCGCGTCTTACTACCCGTTCAAGCTATACGCACTTACGCTAATGTGTAATGCTAGGGTGATTGTGAGATGAAATGGAGGACCTACAGTTTAGCGTGGGATCCGAACCACGGTGGAGGCCTGGCATTCCACACATTCCCAAGTTGTGATTAATACAAGTCTTGTCAGAGGTGAAGGAATGGTTTGTCAATCAGATAGATCTGTGCCGGGATCGAGGATTGAACCCCGGACCCCCAGTACTGAGGTCCGACACCTTACCCCTAGACCACCAAGTCACCTACAAATCGTAATATCAACTTACTGTTCTTGAATATTTGTCGTGGGCATAGTGGTATTTTAATAAGGCTTTTTGAATAAAAATAAAAAAGTACTGGCCAAATTTCGCGTTGAGGTTCCTACCTGTAGAAATTAAACTAAACATATATTTTTTAAACTAGCACCACGCCTTACTACCTGTTAGGGTTATACACCTGTGTAATAATTTCACTAATGTGTTAGGGATTAGGCAGGTTTAATTTAGAGTGAGTGTATCTGAATTTGCGTGGAAGGAGAATGGAAGACAATATAAGAAAAAAACACCTTTAGTACACTCAACCGGGATTGAGCCTTGATCTCTCCGTATTCGGTAGTCTAGTCTATTGCGAGAGTAGCGCCTTAGACCATGCGGCCACTGAAGCGGGTCTAGATAATGTTGTCGTTTTGGTATCGTGTACTGTCTGGCCATGAGATTACTTGGAATCTCAGTACCGTCGATATCGGCGCTAGTAACGACGCCGATTTCATCAGTACGTGTACATCCTCCCTTAATTTTACAGTTTTTATAAAAAAACTTTTTTGCCCAAATAAACCAAACATGTTTCAGTAAATACGTTTACCCGCTTCGGGATAATGGTGGAGATCCCTCCCTCGATAAATACACCGATCTCGCTGCGCAAAGCAGGGGCTGTTAAAGGAAGACCCTTCCAAAAATAAGTTCTAGAGGAGTTTAATTAAAAGAAAATTTAAGGCAACGACAGTATTATAAATACCTCCTATGAACAATTAAATTTCAAAAAAGATTTTGGGGGGATCTACTTTAAATATATTCTATAAGAACCTAATTTTCAAATACGTTTCAGATAAAGACTACTTAAATTAGCTTCTTCTTGAGGCAACCAATTTTCAAAACTTTTCAGGCAAATACCACTTTAAATAACTTCTAGGTCCCTCAAATTTTGTCTGACGGAGTGTCTCCACCCCCACCTCCACCTCTACCTTTTGGCTTGAGGGACATAGCCCCTGAACACAGTCTTATTCCTCCCCCACCCTCCTTATCGAAATAAAGTTCCACCGCCACTTCACTGGTTTATACGTATCTATGAATAAATAGCACGTGTAGATATTCAGTTCTACGTATATTATTGGCTCTCCGCGTTTTATACTTATTTTAAAGAACGTGAACGTTAAATGGAAAAGGTGAATTTTTAAACATGATTACGGTAATTTTAAACAAAACAATAAAAGTCTACTCTGAAATTTATTTTGAAACTAGATTTGGGATTGGGGGTTTCAAAGCCCCCTTCCCCCTGCTCCCCATCCCCGTTTTCAAAAGTTTAGCGACGCCACTGTGTAGAGCTCTTATTTTTATCCGTCACAGAAGTTAAGTTCAACAAAAGCGTTTAAATTTAAATTAATTTTGTTAAAGATTAACTCTGAGAGTGTCTTG
>CABFWO010000406.1:284286-318338 GCA_902155825.1 Timema genevievae
GGAAAAAAAAAAAAAAAAAAAAAACAGTTTTAAAAAAAAAAAAAAAAAGTCCGGCAAGTGCGACATACGCCGCTGTTGTCTCGAGTGATGGCGGAACGAGCCACGACGACAGCTCGCGCGGCCTCGCTTGGTCAGGGGCAAGGAGGGTGAAGGGGTTGAGGGGTGAAGAGAGTGAGAGAGAGAGAGAGAAGAAGGTGTGGTGGGTGGGGTAGGAGGAGGTAGGAAGGAGAGAGACCCAGGCGCGCCGCCTAGGCTGGCAGGCCTCGTGGGAGCCAGCGCTTTCTGGCATTACGCGTGTAGGCGTATCGGACGGAGTGGGATCCAGAACAGGGGTGTTCAAATTGTGTTCGATGGGGGACACGTCTAACTTACCGGCGAGAGAAAGGGAGCATTTCAAAAAGTTATTGATTTCTAAGAGTGTAGAGGATAAAGTGGACTGATCGGGTGACTAACGAAGAAGATATTTGGACAAGGCGACGGACATGTCAAAAGATAGAACACCTAATAATTTTATTTCCACGAAGGAGTTTCTTCAAACCGAAATAGTACGATTCACTGACCAGTGTTATGTTTCCCATAAATATATAAATTATTATT
Source organism: Timema genevievae (assembly GCA_902155825.1). Classification (NCBI taxonomy): domain Eukaryota; kingdom Metazoa; phylum Arthropoda; class Insecta; order Phasmatodea; family Timematidae; genus Timema; species Timema genevievae. The sequence continues at coordinate 284,884 of CABFWO010000406.1, forward strand.
TTTTCACAATTTTTGTTTCTCCAGCTCGTCTTACTACCCACTCGTGTTGTATGCATATGTAACTTACTATTTACGATAATGTGCTGCCCATGATTAAAGTATTATTATATATGTACTATTATATTAAGTTAACCCGCATTAGCATGGGGGGAGAGTGGAAAACCATATAATAAAAACTACTCACAGTACAACTGACCGGGATTCGAACTCAGATCTCCCCGTTACCTGTAGTCTAGTCTATTGCGAGAGTGACACCTTAGACCACTCGGCCACAGAAGCGTGTTCATATAATTTTAATTACGCAATGTGTTAATAATACGATAGGTACCGATTTGCGTCGAGTGAAAGCGGGGAACTGTTTAGGAAATCCTCAATACAGCTAACTGGGTCTCGAAGCCGGACTACCTCGTCTACCGGCAAACCGAACAAGACGAGATTAAACACTACAACCAAAATCCCAACTATCAATTTACCATTTTAATGTACAATGTGAACGAATGCGTACCTTCTAAACATACAAATTATACAACATATATCCTACACACACATTCACACACACACACACATTTAATTTAGAACAAAACAACAAATATTTACTGCATTCCCACCTTCTCCGGTTGCCACATGGTCTAAGCTTCTAAGACGTCACTCACGTGTTAGATTAGACTAATGATGACAGGGAGATTGGATTTCGAATCCCGATCGGGTGTACTGAGGGTGTTTTGTCCCCAAAATAGTTTTCCACTCTCCCTCTACGCAAATACGATAACACTAAATTTAAATTCAACCTTACCCATCCCTAAATCATTAGCGTAACTAGTACATATGCGTATAACCTGAACAGGTGGTAAGACGCGGTTATCAAGAGAAGGAAAAGGTACTGTACGCCAGGAAGGGTCAGCAACTATTTTGGAGCCCGAATCGACTTTTACATTTATCAAAGGTCCCGCGATCACCCTTCTTTACTCCACTCAACATTTAATTCTTTCTTATTTCTATACATCTTGTATTTATTCCTTAAATACAATATTTCCTCCAATACTTATGTCCCTGCCTTCATAGAAAATAAATATAATGTACCCTCCGTTTACACTGAAAGGTGGAAGTCTTATCCTGATGGATTACGCTATGGCCCCATCTTATAAGCTGTACCATAGTGAAATAAATGCCAGGTAAGCTTGCCTTTTCCGTGACAATGTAGTTTTCTTACGCGATCGACTGAAAACTACTGCCGGTCGATCGCGATCGACCTGTTGCCGACCCCTGCTGTACCTCTATATATTTTCTAATTGTTTATCAGAGAACGAGCCAGTCTGTGAGAAGATTCTGGTAGGAAGACACACTTAGAAAATATAAACTTGTTTTGTGGTCAACAGAAGAAACATTTTACTTATATTATTAGTACTGTCACTACTCCGCGCCCTCTATCGTCGTTGTTTTGTCAGGATGACCAAGGGAAGGGGCTGTGACTCACGAGAGACGGAAATGGGTGTTGATATATATATATATCAACATAAAAAAATATATAAATAAAATGGATAAAAATATATATACACTAGCACCGCATATATATATATATTAGCACCGCATATATATATATATATATTAGCACCGCATATATATATATATTTGCACCGCATTTTATTACCCGTTCGGGTTATACGCTTATGTACTAATTACATTAATGACATTCAGAGATCTTAGGAGAGAGACTTGCTTCTATCATAAAAAGAATATATCAATTTTCCAGCTTGAAGTGTGTGTATGTGTTGGCTTCCCCTTAATTGTTATGTGCTCTTGACCAATCAACTAAGAGCAAACCTTTTGAGTAGGGATAATTGGCAACTCTCCAATCTAAAGGAGACTTGGTCAGCATTGAACTATATTCAATGCGGTGTGTGCACTCAAGAATCCATTACTTGATTTACTGATAATTTCTACTCGTAATTCAACATGACTACATCAATTACATTACACAACCTGTGTCTACGAGAGAATAACTGCAACTAGGCGGAGATCGTTATAATATTATTATTATTATTATTATCATCATCATCATCATCACTGCATCTTACTACCCGTTCGGGTTGTACGCACTTACGCTAATGTGTAATTGTAGGGTGATTGTGAGATGAAATGGAGGACCTACAGTTTAACGTGGAATCCGAACCACGGTAGAGGCCTGGCATTCCACACATTCACANTGAATATTGAATAAGGTTTTAATAAATTGTGTAGCTGTCAATAAAGTTTATTCTTGTTTAAATTAAACTCGACCCACGTCAATTAAAGGTACACGCATCGGTGGCCGCGTGGTCCAACACGTTACTCTCGCAGTATACTGAACTGCCGATAACGGGGGGGGGATCGAGGTTCGAATCTCGATCGGGTGCTTGGAAAAAAGTTTTTCATCCTCCCTCAGCGCAAGTGCGGATACACTTCCTCTAAACACAACCTTTAGTCCCTAGAACCATTAGCGTAATTTAGTACATAGGCGTATAACCCAAACAGGTAGTAAGACGCTGTTCTGAAATAATTAAAAAAATTAATAAAAGATGTTTCTTATAAATCCCCTCACGTATTCGAACCAGGATCCATTATGCTTGTGATTACCTAGTCAATCCACTTTAAACATTAAGGAACGGGCTGCGTATGTTAAATATCTAGGGGGGGGGGGAATAGGTGGGCGAACTAATGCATTTTTTTGCTGTTTTTTTGGGAGAGGAGGTGCAGGTAGTTCAGCGGCCTTTTGTAGAGTTGGCACGCGACTCAACAGAGCCCGGTAAATCCTGCCACAAGATTGGCCAGAAGCTGTCGGCCTCGCAGAGTTTATTTCATTAATAAATTATATAACCATCTTCGTTGGTCACATGGTCTAAGGCGTCACTTTCGCAATGGATGCCGATGACGCTGAGATTTGGGTTCGAATCTCGGTTGGACGTAATGAGTTTTTTTTTACTAAATAATTGGTTTTTTCTCTCTCCCTCCACGTAAATAAATATAAGTACTCTTCTTCTAAATTCAACCTTCCTCATTCCTAGCATATTAGTGTAATTATTACATATGGGTATAGCCCGAACGGGTTGTAATACGCGGCTAGAAATCAAATAGTCATATTTAATATAAATGCATGATTTAGCCTATATAAAATAGTCACAGCTCATGAAATAATCGAATATAATAAAATAACGTAAAATACATCAAATCCTACATTTAACATTAGAAAAAAAAATCAAAATCGCTAACATTATTATTATTTAAACCAATCATCAAATTTTTGTTTATTAAACTTAAAATAATTAAAAATAAAATAAATTTTAAAATCGTACTACACTAAATAATTAATCATTACCATGAGTACGAATTATTGAAACCAAAAATGATAGTCCTGGAACACCTTCACAAACCTCTAATAGATATTAACCTAATAAAAACTAAATCAGTAATAAATCATATGGTTTGAAAAAATAAAGGTTAAATAACTTAATGGGTTTACATATTCTGTACTTGGCTAATTGACAAGGAAAAAATACAAAAATATTCTTAAGTTAAAAATATATCTCAAATCTACAATTTAACTCACTAAAACAACATATTAAATTAAATTACTAAATTAACAATATAACTCGCTAATACGATTAATTTTTACTCCGTAGTTCGTGTAAGGGTATAACCAACCTCCGAGTTGTCCCACAATTCGTGATCACCTGCATTAGTTGTTCCGCAATTCGTGTGCACCTGCATTAGTTGTCCCACAATTCGTATGCACATGCATTAGTTGTCCCGTAATTCGTGTGCACCTGCATTAGTTGTCCCGCAATTCGTGTGCACCTGCATTAGTTGTTCCGCAATTCGTGTGCACCAAATAAGTTATAAACCAATATAATTTAATTCTCGGTCGACTCACCTTTAGATTACGCCTCACAGTCAGACAAGTACCCCCGCCCAGACCGATAAACAAGTCAGAAACAAGTTTGATTAATGTTCATCTCGAATGTTTCGAGAAATATTTCCCTCGGGTCAGACAGCTTCGAAACACGGCCAATTTCTTATTAGGTAAATTTAATCTCAGAGGATGTCAGTAATCTTGCAGTTTTTTATAACACGCGATGCCCTTAGCAAATATTCAAGAACCGTCGATTCTACCATTTGTAGAAAATTAAAATAAACGTAATCTATTGAATCAATATTTGATTTATTGCGGCCAAAAAAACAAACAAACAAACAAATCTATGAAGACTCAAATAAAATTGACTTTAACTTGTTTTCCCTTCCCCAAAACTTTAATTTTCCACCCGCCTCGGTGGCGTAGTTAGCTAACGCGCTAGTTTCGTGTTGAGCTAGACTGCCGAGGACGGGGAGATCAAGGTTCGAATCTCAGGTCGGGTGAACTGGGGGTAGTATTTTACTCTCCCTCCACGCAAATTCGGGTTCACTTACTCTAAATTCGACCTTCCCAACCTCTAACCCATTAGCGCAATTAGTAGGCCTACTTAAACGTATAGCCCGAAAGGGTAGTAAGATGGGTGCTAAAATAAATAAATATAAACGTCATAAGAGGCCGCTCCGGCGACAGAACTCATGGTCTGTAACACCCCCCTTAGGACGTACGTAGGCAGACCGCATGGCACGAGAGTGAATCGTGCCTGCCTATCTCGCAGTAACCTACCAATTAATTTTTCAGCTGTCTAGTCTCCCTCCATTTGCACATGAATTAATTCTACATGGACTGGTGGCAAACATTCGAACCTTTTGTAAATATTACAGTAATTTTATTATGTAAATGTGTTCTTTATTTTTGCTGTACGAAATATACTATTAATTTCTTATTAAAAAAATATATCTTTGATTCAACAATTTATTAATTATCATTCAAGAAGAGACAATAATCGAAAATTCAACAAGAAATGCTTTAGGGGTAGACAAACAATGTCATATAAATCTTATATTTATGTTTTTATTGGCACAGTGGTGGCTGGTGAACAAAAAAACCCAGTTGATGCACAGATCTCAATATTATAAACTATGATATATACACCTTTTATGTAGCTGTTTACCAGGGCCGCCTCGAGCATAATTTTGAGCCCGGACAAACCTTGATCTAAGCGCCCCATCCTCTTTAACGTCCTATAAACGTGAAAGGAACTCATTACAAGATGGATGAATTTCTTATGTTGAAATGTAGGTGAATTAAATACATTTATATTTTAAAAAGGTCAGTTGATAAAAATTTTAGATGTAAAATTTGGCAGCAATGTACATTATCACTGCAAGCAACGGGTAGTTCACACTCATTTTGCCTTTAAACAAAACCGCTTGTCTCCAACTATGCTTAGGCCAGATCGCTGATGGCTGTCTTCGAAAATTCTAGGATTAGCATTTTAATTTTAATTTTAATTGCAGCGTGATACAGCAATAATACCATTAGGATTGTGTCTTCTCAGATGAGAGTTGTAGACCCGTAAGATGACATTTTAATGGTTGATTTCAATATATCTACGTCTGCATCTCCTTCATCGTGTATGATTCAAGTGGTTAGCAATGAAGTAGATGAGGGTCTGTTTATTCTTCTCATTTGAAAGGAAATCTAGCATTTTCCTAACAAATTGTGTTCCTTATATTATGTTGACATGGTTTGAAACATTGATTATTCGACGTAAATGTGTATTATCCTTTGTACTTGGTCGTCCATCGCATCCATCAAACAAAACCGTGGCCTTGCCATAGTGATTTGACGAGAAACACGAATAGTTATGAGCAATTGAAATGTAGGTACTTACTTCCTTCCATTTCAACCCATGTGGAAGTGATCCTCCATCAAGTAAGTAGTGATCAATCTTTGGAACGGACTCAAGTAGAGCAGCATCAGATGAATTAACATTGTTTTTAATGGCCTCCTGAAGTTGCGATTTCTCAGGCTTTCTTAAAACATACTTTGCCTCAAACAATGATGGTGGGTACAGTGAAAGTTCATACTTCATCACATCATTTAGACATAACTTTCCTGACTATGATACAGGCAGGAATCTCTGAAACAACAGAGCTGGATCAATGGTCTTGTCCTTTCTGACCTTGATACCTCGAGTGGGTGCTAATGTCTTGAATTTATTCTTACGCTTATATGAATATTCAAAAACGTTTTGTCCTTCCATTTCTTTAACTACGATGCTGCCTACATTGAAAAGATCTTGAACATTTACAATAATATCAGCATTGATTCCTGTGATAATATTTCTCAAGATCGTCTCCTCCGAGGATGGAGAATATTCTTCAAGTTTCGAGGCAAGTTTTGTCAAGTCCTTGCTGTCCCTCTCCATTCGTGGGGTAGGCGCTTCCTTGTGTTGTTCACTTGTTGTGTACGCTTTATTGGTGAAGTATTGCATGGCGTAATTGTACGAGGAATAAATGGGAGAAGACATGGTCCACACGGGTCTTTGATGTTCAGTCATGCCACTTCCTCTGGTTAATCCACCAATACTCTTGAGGGATTGCATAAGAGTTTGTTCAATAACCAAGTCGGATCCAAGGCCAGCCCAGTACTGATTGCTAAGCCTAATGACACGGAATCCATTCTATAATCTATGGTACACTTCAGGATGTTGAGTATCTAATAGCTTCATGTTCTGCAAGTAGAGATACGCAGATTTTAGATGATTTGGGGGCGCTGCAACATCAAATATGGGTAAGCACTCAGATATAGCGTGGAGATGCATGTCCCACGACCCTGTTCGATCAGCTTCTAGGAGTTACCTGACTGTTTCCATAATTGTATGGTAGTTCAACCACAGTTTGCTTGTTTATGAACCATTGCTTAATTTAATCTTCTTTGAACTTAGTCCTTTCCTAATCGCTTTAATGCATTTAGATTTCAATACAGTATCCAAATCAACTGTACCGACTTTCAGGCTAGTATAAAGTCCCTTGAATTCCTGCAGAAGTTTGTCTAATCCTGGTTCGCTTTCAAATTTCTACAAATTGCGTATATTTCACTCATTTATTTGCTATTGGCAGTAATTTTTTTGACGCCATAATAGGACCACTTCCAGTCAACCTATTTAGGCCAATCTTTATTATGTTATTCTCCACACCTAATACACCAGAAAATCAACGTAAAACGTTTTCTTGCAATTTATCTTGGGTTAACCGCATTTTTTTATTAGTTTGACCAGACTATACCTCTCCCCTTTCTGAGGAAATATACCAAATAAATACCCCCAGGAGATCGAAGGAAACTTCACTCTTGGCGATATATTAGTAGAGGACGCTTCATCGTCTTGTTAAAATGTAAGAATCTAAAATTGTTTCGGCAACCTAAACTCTAAATTCCTTTTCGACCTAGTAATTATTTTTTTAAATTCAAATAACAATCATGGTCGTCTTGAAAATAATTATATGGTTTTATGTTTTGTCTAGAAACGAGCATAGCCTTATTTAAAATTGTAGTGCTTCTGATTCAGGATATTAAAATAAATAGTTTCGAATATCTTGTATTGAAAATTATCTTGAGTAATTTGACGTATTTAGTTTTTCCAATTATTTGGTTTGCTAATTGAACTAAGCAATTTAGATATAATCTACTACATGGTATTTGAAATAATTAACTTACAATATTTTGTTTTGCAAATTATCTTGAATAATTTGACGTATTTATATTTTCCAATTGTTTGGTTTGCTAATTGAACTAAACAATTTAGAATCTTTCGTCTTGGAAATTATTCTAAATAATTTTGAAATATTTATCTTGCTTGTATGGTTTACTAAAGGGTTTACTATTTGAAATAAGTAATTTAGAATATCTTGTCTTGGAAGTTATCTTGAATAATTTGAAGTTTTATCTTTCTTGCATAATCAACTAATTAAATTAAAGCCCTTAATTTTCTATAGTTGTATGTAAAATGATTTAGAGTCCTTGTTATGAAAGTAAATAATATATTGTACTTGTTATTAGTTTAGTGGATTTCAAGTCGTTAATGTCTTAGTAGTACAGAAGTAAATTATTAGGATGGGACATAAATATTTCTAAGTCCAAATGATATTTTTGGGCGTGACTAATTGTAAGGTCCTTCCGACCGATGAATTATTATTTATGTTCATTGATGTGAATTAATCTTTGATATCACCTTAAATTATATTGACTGATTAATGATTTTCCTTTAAATGTTTAACCTTTGTTTAAGCACTTCTGGCTAAGAGTATTATTAAATAAAGAATATAATATCTAGATGGAGTAATCCTCACTAAAAGCATAAATAATAGCGTTGGCTATTTGTTTCTTATTAAATAAATAATTTTGCATTCATTAAGGGTCCCTTGGGGTTAGAAATATTAATATAAATTTGTAAATAATCCCTTATCCTTAATGAGACAAAAATTTGTGTCTTTTTTTTTTCTTCTTTTTTTTTACTATTGGAGACGTGACGGCGTGACGGGAGCCATCACTAAAAATTTTGAACTTTCTTGTCTTTCGCTCAGTAAAATTTATAATTTTATGTTGCTAAGTTTTTGAGATTTACAATTGTTAAATATTTTTCAAGTCATTATATACATATCTATTTATCGTTGTACATTCTCAACAAATTTTGTTACTACTTAAGACTTACTAAACAAACAATCAAACTACGTCACTATTCTCTCTTCTATTAAATATCAACTTTTGTCTTCCTGGAAACCCCGTGTTACTTATATTATTCTCTTTTTTTTTTTTTTGCAAGTGGCATTGAAACATTGGAGAATATTATTATTATTATTATTATTATTATTATTATTATTATTATTATTATTAGCACCACGTCTTACTACCCGTTCGGGCTATACGCAATTGTATAATATATTCTAATATCATTGTCCTGTTAGCTCACTCTGTATTTTTGCTAAAAAAAAATTTATTGTTAGGCAACTTAAATATAATATAATTGTATGCCTCCTTTTGGTCCTGGGAGATAGAAAGGGGCTACAAAGATTATTATTTGTAGTTTTTTTAAGACGACACCGGTGGCGTGGCGCCCCCTAGAGCCCGGCGCCCCAGGCAGTCACCCGCCTCACTCGTTCCTTGTGGCGGGCGGCCCTGCTGTTTACTTATCATTTTACTTAAGCTTATTTTACATCAGTACAGAATATTATAATCTTATTCTGTACAGCCCAACAAAAGCCGACACAAATAATTCAATACCTTAAGGTAGAGACAAAATAACATCTGAAATGATTTACAAAACACGCAACTTAAAATAATATTTTTTGTCTGCAAGAATTTAGTTAGGGTTGTGCTCGCCAGTTGGTCACCAAAGCCACAGCACCGTTGAAATTGAATAAATAAAGTTTAGTCCTGAGAACCCAAGTGCTGTCCTCTCTCTCTCTCTCTCTCTTCCTCACACTCTTCCACCATTTAGCAGCGGACGATTTATAGGTCCGGAAAGGGCTGGACTTGGTCCGCTCTTCGCCCACCTCCTCTGTCAAGTGGCGCGGCAAGGCCAGAGAGATGCGAGTATTCCCTTCAGTCCGTTCGGCTGGGCGTCGAGAGTTCGGCTCTGTTCGGCTCTATTCGGCTTGGTCCCCGACGAGTCGAACCCTCGATCTCGTCAGTCAGTGCGCCACGAGTCAACCTGTCCGACCATGTTATTATGAGCCGGCTTGTCTTGTTTACGGAGGATAATGACGGCCAGATTAGTAAACAGTAGTAGTAGTAGTAATTCTAGTAACAGGAGCACCTCGAGCAAGAGTTCCGGCGGTCACCAGGAGAAGAAGAGTAAAGGGGGCGGAGGCGGCGGTGGTAGTAGTAGTACGACCTCTGCGGCGGGTGTGAGTGGAGGCGGGCTGCCCAATTTGGCGCCAAGTGTCGGGGGGGTTGCGGGAGCCGTTAGACCTACGGACGGACGCAGGGTGAGTACTGATTCATTCTTTATATATTATTTTAAAGACACTTAAGGGTGTGCATGATACTTTGGAATTTTTTTTAAACAATATATATAATATAATATATTTAAGTAGACCAATTTATATTCTCTAGATTAACAAACTTTGGCTCTAAAATAAAAATTGTAGTTCACCCAACTTAGAATTTTAGTTTCTATAAGAACAAATTTGACCTATTTACTAAGGTTTAGTAAAAGTTTAATTAGTCAAAACCCCGCTTCGGTGGATGCATGGTCTTAGGCTTCCCTCTCGCAATAGACTAGACTGCCGATGAGAGGGAGACCATGGTTCATTCTCGATCGGGTGCAATAAGAGTGATTTTTCCTGAATGGTTTTCCGCTCTCTCTCTCCACGCAAGTCTGGATGCACTTCCTCTAAATTTAACCTTCCTCGTCCCTGCTTCATTAGCGTAATTATTACATAGGCGTATAACCCGAACGGATAGTAAGACGCAGTGCTAAAATATAAGTTAATGTAATGGGCTGAAATTTAGAACAACCCGACATTCATATGAGGTGTACACAATTAAATATTTATAATATTACTAATTGTATTACTAATACGAATCTAAATAGTTTATAAATGGGCAAACAAAATATTGTTTTAGTGTTTAAATGCCGTTTTGTGGCTAAAATGTGCTGGTTTTCACTGGTTCGAATACCGGATGGAGATATCGAATATTACAGCCAAGTGTTTGGTAGCCCACTAAAGTCAGTAGGCTCAGGTACCCCAAGCGCGCTAAATGTCTGTCAAAACATCATTTGTATTAGAAACATAAATACCATATCTGTTCAACTAGGCTTACAACTGTAATTCAGCCTTGATTAGCATTTGAATAGGTATATTAGTTTAAATGGTAGGGCGGGCACCTTAGCTCAGGTGTCAGCGTGTCTACCTACCAAGTCAAGGGTCCTGAGTTTGACTTAAAAATGTATCATTAGTGAAAGTGTAGTTTCCCCTTTCACAGTTATGAATTACAGCTGAGGGACTAGGTGTTGAGATTGTGTTGGAATCAAGTTAGTTTGTAAGTCGATTGCTTATAGTAGCATTATTATTATTAATACCGCGTCTTACTACCCGTTCGGGTTATACGCTAATGTGTAATGGTAGGGTGATTGTGAGATGAAATGGAAGACCTACAGTTTAACGTGGGATCCGAACCACGGTGGAGGCCTAGGCATTCCACACATTCACAAGTTATGTAATACGCGTCTTGTCAGAGGTGAAGGAAGGGTTTGGCAATCAGATAAATCTGTGCCGGGACCAAGGATTGAAACCCGGACCCCCACCCAACACAGAAGTCTAACACCTTACCTCTAGACCGCCAGGTCACCTCTTATTATCAAATAATATTTAAATAGTTTTAATGTTTTAAGTCTTCAAAGTAGCCTAAGCTAATCATTTTTAATATTTCAACCACTATAAAACATCTTGATTAAAAAAAATCATCTTAGCTTGATATTACTTTGATGTTTTTATTTACTTGTTTATTTATTTATTTGAGGCATTTAATGTGAACTTTCTGAACCGACTGATCAAATCAGCACAATATTTATAAACTAACTTAAATATAAAACAGACACAACATCCAGCCCCCCGGACGTTAATACATCATTGTGAAAGCGTAAGCTCACATTCCACCGATGATACAATTTTCGGCTATTCCAGGAATCGAAATCAGGACCCTTAGCTCAGTAGATAGACATGATATCAGCTGAGTTAAGCTGTCTGACTTATTTTGACGTTGTATTAGTTTATAGCTAACAAACAATTTTGCCAAAAATAGTTTTTACTTTTTTTAAAACAGATTGAAAGCCTATAATTATGTCACCAAGGTGATATAATTAAAATCCTTCTTTACATATCAATCAGGGTGTCGAAATGATTTAAATTCATCATATTATATTAAATGGTATATGCTATATTAGTTAATGAAATATATTATTTGGTATGCTATTTTATTGTACTGTACATTAGATATTATACAGCCTAGGCGATTTACATAGTAAATCATTTATGTACTAGACAGTCAAATACTTTACTAAACAGTAATACTAAAATCGTTGATTGTTATATTTTCTACATTGGATTAATTTACGTAATTTTGTTCACGTCTACTACTATATATAATTTTTTTTACCACGTCTCATTACCCCTTCAGGTTCTACGCATATGCTCTAATTTCTTTAATGTGCTAAGGATGAGGAAAGTATACATTATAGAAAGTGTACCCACATCTGCGTGGAGGGAGAGTGGAAAAACCACTTAATAAAAAGCCTTTTAGTACACCCGATCGGGATTATAGCCCTGATCTCCTCGTCATCGTAAGTAAAGTCTATTGCGAGAATGACGCCTTAGATTATTCGACCACCGAAGTGGGTGCTTAAACAAATACAATGCTATTTGCAAACAATATAATATATAACAATAATTAAAACTTTTTGGGTGACCAGGCGGTCTAGGGGTAAGGTGTCAGACTTCTGTGCTGTGGGTCCGGGGTTCAATCCTCGGTCCCGGCACAGATTTATCTGATAACCAAACCTTCCTTCACCTCTGACAAGACGTGTATTAATCACAACTTGTGAATGTGAGGAATGCCAGGCTTCCACCGTGGTTCGGATCCCACGTTAAACTGTAGGTCCTCCATTTAATCTCACAATCACCCTACCATCACACATTAGCGTAAGTGCGTGTAACCCGAACGGGTAGTAAGACGCGGTGCTAATAATAATAATAATAATAATAATAATAATAATAATAATAATAATAATAATAATAATAATAATAATAATAATAATAAAACCTTTTACGTTATCTTTTAAGAGTAGTATCAATTACAATAGAATGTGAAAATTAGAGATTTTTTTAGTGAGTCATTTAACTTTTTTATTATTATTAAAGCCCATAATATAATTTCATAAGTAGGCCTCTTACGATACATTTAATATCGAAAGCCTATTGATTTATTTATCCATCAGATACATTCATATTATTTAATAGTTTTGAAACGTGTTTTAATTTTTGTTTTCAAATTTGACTTACAAAAAGTTTAAAAGCCTAATATTCCTTTATGTTAAATCAGCATGACTTACAGACTAGCTTAACCTTGTATAGCGTATCACAAAACACCATTAGGGTTAGTTTTTTCAACATTTGCATACCAAAACAAACCCATGAACAAATTAACCTATGATCATTCAGGACAGTTTGGAATTGTTTAAATAACACCACCTAAAGTATACATTTATCGGAAAATATAATACAATACAATCAGCGAACAGTTTTTACTCATTTATTTATGTCTAAAAACAGTTATAATAAAAATTATAGGAAACTGTTGTTAGTTAAGGCTTCCAATGTTTAATTTTCTTTTACTTCAAATACAAATTATTGGATTCGATGGTTTGGGGTAAAGACGACAATGTAAGGGTTGAGTTTAATTTTGGACGAGAAATGAAACCATAACCATTGTGACTTTATGTAAATTAAAAAAGTCGACGCCATAACTATTGAAAACATAGCTTCCCACTGTTGCAACACCTATAAGACACCCAATTACTACTTAATATTCCCTCAAGTCTTTGAATTTGTATTTGATGAGAAAAAAAACTTTTTTAAAACGAAAAAATGAACTTCTTAACCAAATGCGTGTGTACGGTACCCTTCGTTTAAACTGTAAGGTAGCAAGCTTACCTTGCGTAGTTCTACTATGGTATAGCCTATAATATAGAGCCTAGTGCGCATGTCCCCGAATGTCCACTATACGTCCACATATACCCACTTAGTATCCTCGTAGTCAAGTTCTTGCATACCGCCCATAGTGTAATCCGTCAAGGTAAGACTGCTACGATAATATTCAGGGTAAACGGATTGTACCTCCTTGACTTTTATTAAACCGTAGTAGGCTCTTAGCTTGTGGGGTGTAATGAGTCTCGGAGTGCAAGGATTTTAACTCAGTAAGTGTATGGTATGCTCGTGCAGTGTATGGTATTCTCGAGGAGTGTATGGTAGTCTCGTGCAGTGTATGATAGTCTCGAGGAGTGTGTGGTAGTCTCGTGAAGTGTATGGTAGTCTAGAGAAGTGAATGGTAGCCTCGTGAAGTGTATGGTAGTCTAAGAGGAGTGTATGGTAGTCTAGAGGAGTGTATGGTAGTCTCGTGCAGTGTATGGTAGTCTAGAGAAGTGAATGGTAGCCTCGTGAAGTGTATGGTAGTCTAGAGAAGTGTATGGTAGTCTAGAGGAGTGTATGGTAGTCTAGAGGAGTGTATGGTAGTCTAGAGAAGTGTATGGTAGTCTCGAGGAGTGTGTGGTAGTCTCGTGGAGTGTATGGTAGTCTAGAGAAGTGAATGGTAGCCTCGTGAAGTGTATGGTAGTCTAGAGGAGTGTATGGTAGTCTAGAGGAGTGTATGGTAGTCTAGAGGAGTGTATGGTAGTCTAGAGGAGTGTATGGTAGTCCCGTGGAGTGTATGGTAGCCTCGTGAAGTGTATGGTAGTCTAAGAGGAGTGTATGGTAGTCTAAGAGGAGTGTATGGTAGTCTAAGAGGAGTGTATGGTATTCTAAGAGGAGTGTATGGTAGTCTAAGAGGAGTGTATGATAGTCTCGTGGAGTGTATGGTATTCTCGAGGAGTGTATGGTAGTCTAAGAGGAGTGTATGATAGTCTAAAGGAGTGTATGGTAGCCCCGTGAAGTGTATGATAGCCTCGTGAAGTGTTCTATCTTGACTCGAGAAGTCCCCCATATTCCCTCAAGAGCCAAACCCCCGTGTTGTGCCGGTGACACATATTCCTGTACCAGCTCGTCAGGTGTGGACCCGGGAGATACTCGCGGCTGTAAGCAAGGTTCTCACTCCACACGCCTCCTCCGCGATAAATATTTCACAACGGCGTGAGGAGGAGGGAGGCGGGGGACCGGCAGACCAAAGCAGCTATCATAAATTCAAGCGTTTGCGCCGCTCTTTCCGCCGCCACCGCTGCTGGGTGCACAGGCACATGTCATCCCACCTCTCCTCCCCTTTCCTTCTGCCGCCCTCTAAACTTCCGGTCCGTGAGGTGAGGCGGGTGAGGTCTGAACCCACGGCTTACCCCTTCACGGTAGTGGGGACAGTGGCCGAAAAGGGGGGGGGGGAGACCAACTTTTCTCAGAATGGTGTGTTTGTGTCTGTGACCGGATAGTCCCTAGTTTGATCCTAACCTGAATTTTTACATTATTTTTATTGGTCTGTTTTAGTCTCCAGACATAATAATTCACACCACGAGAGTGTTGTTCTAGGTTAAGCTAGTTTAGGACTACTTGCTGTAGTGATCAATCTACTATAAAAGGGAAATTAAATTAAATGCATCTGGTGCAACTTCATTAATATTTTATGTCTGAAAATGGCCGTGTGATTAACTCTAGACAAAATGAATATCTTAGCTCGCACTGACATTCACCTCACCTTTTACCCAGTGGCTAAGTGGTAAGGGAGGACAAATATAGCTCGAGGACAGTGGTTTTCAACTCGGGGTACACAGAGTATTTATTAGAGGTCCAGGCGTATAACCCGAACGGGTAGTAAGACGTGGTGCTAAGTAAATAAATATTAGAGGTCTGCGAAAGCAACGAAGGATTACCAGTTTGGCTGGGTTTTTTTTTTCGCTCCAGGTTAACCTAATTTGAACCTAATATTAAAAACATGGTACTCTGTGAAACCCACCCACAGTTCTGAAATGTATATCCTAATTACCTGCTTCGGTGATCGCATGTTCTAAAGCGTCATTCTCGTGTTAGACTAGGACTTCCGATGACAGGGAGATCGGAGGTCTAATCTTGGTTGAGTGTACTGAGGTGTTTTTTTTTTCCAAAATGGTTTTCCAAACTCTCTCTCTCTTCATGTAAATGCTGATACACTTCCTCTAAATTTAACCTTCCTAATCCCTTACACATTAGAGTAATAAGTGCATATGCGTATAATCTAAACAGGTAGTAAGGCGCGGTGCTTAAATAAATAAATATATATATATATGTTTTTCTTTTGTTACAAAATTTTTTTTACCACTTTCCTTCTATGTGGATGTGGAAATGTTTCCCTCAATTGTACTTTCTTCGCCCTTCCAAGATTAGTGTATTTATATATGACAAAAATATATTTTCCAAAAAATTAATATCTAAGAATCTCAATTATTGTTTAATGTTATTACAGTAGTTTTTCCCAGTAAACGAATTTTCAGCCGTATAAGGTATCAGAAAGTGCCCTAAAAAGTATAAATACATATAGCCAATAATTTTTTTTATACATATAAAGGTTGATTTCTCTCCGACACTTAGTTCGATTTTCTTTCCCAACGAATTGAGGTGTATGAAGGTACAAAGAATAACTGTGGCAAGTTTGGATTAAATCGGTTAATGCGTTCAAAAGTTGTCAAAAGAGATAGAGAGCTTCACTGTTTAATAAATCAAACCACATGATTGTGTTTTTATTTGTTTTACACTCTGACAATATTTGCTAAATCGCCTATACAGGTAGATTACTATACAAGCACGTAAGCAAAAAATTCCCACGCCAACTTGTTTTACCCCTTTGTCAACTAAGAAAGCACCCCACCCCCTTCCACCAGCTCTAAATCGCGGGTCCCTGTGTGACCGCACCGTTTGCACAACCCTAAGGGGGGGGCCCCACCCTCACACACAAATATTACGTTTTCTTTACGCCCTCGCTCGGGATGAAACCAAACTCCCCTAGACCTGCGGTATTGCCAACCCCTCTAACCACTTCCCAAGTAGCCCCAGTCGCCGGTAAACATCGTATCCATAGTTCAATCAAGGCTTTATCTCCACGAGTAAACAGGTGGTCTGTAAATGAGTTTGACTGATAGCGCGCCCAGTTCAAAAGAGACTCACCACAGCCCAGGGGTTGATAACGACGCCGACTCTAAGGATAATGTCTGGGTGGGGATGGGGGTGGGGGAAGTCATCGGTTGATGGCATATGCGAGGCGTCGTTCTTCACGACATGCCGGAACCTTCTACGTTTCACAAAGCTTTTGTTGAGGTTAACTTAGGGGGTTTCTTTCTTCGAAAACGTCTCTAGATCTGAGTTTTAAATAAATAACATCCAACTCCATAGCAGAGAAGCACACACACATTTACTTTAGGAATGGGGAAATGGTTGACCTCGTTGGTCTTGGGGTAAAGTGCTCGCCTCATGACCCGATATTCGTTGGTTCAAACCCAGCTGGGGTCGACGGTTTTCTCTTGAGCTATAAAAATCCGTAGCACAACTTCCTTCGGAGGGGAAGTAAAGCCATCGATCCCATGTCGATTGTGGCCATGTAAGAGAACCCTGGAAGGTACGTGAAAATACCTTTCCCGACAAAATTGGTAGGCCCTTTAGCTCTCGCTCATAGAAATTCTCGTGTGCTATACAATCAGTCGGTTCAGAAAGTGCATGTTAAATACCTCAAATAAATTAAATGAATGGGGAAATGGTGGAGAAGATTGGTGGGGGGGTAGAGGGGGAGGGGGAAGAGAGTATGGGGTGAGGTATATAATTAGAGATGTGAACGTAATATTTGTGTGTGAGGGTAGGGCCCCCCTTAGGGTTGTGAAAACGGTGCGGTCACACAGGGCTGAGAACGAGTGAAATTTTTATAGTAATATTTTCAACACCTCTTCTAAGATAATGTGTCAATGTTTATTAGGTGTTACATTTTCTTATTTTTTGTTATGAAGCCGGCAGTTTTCTATTGAAAAATGTCAAAATTATTGATATTTGATCACTTTTTAAATTATATAGGAGGTGTGCATAAAAAGTATAAGTTAATAAACATGCTTCTATTCTTGAACAAACCGTTTTCGAAAAGAAAATTGCAAAACAATAAAAATTCTTGACAATAACCGTTTGTTCCCACGGCTCTGCATTTCCACACCAAATGAAAAGGGCCAATCGCCTTAAGTTATAATAAAGCAATGACAGCGAATCCAGTTCACTTCTCACACTCGCATTTCGACTAAAGCGCTTGGTGGTTGAGTGCAAAAGTGTCGCTAGCGTAGGAAATTCCCGGTCTGCCGTAGACCGGATATATTAGTACTTCAATATTATAATCAAAACTTCCGCTTCGGTGAGCGCGTGGTCTAAATGTCTAGCTCGTCTGTTTTACCGGAAACGGTGAGGTCGGGAATCAAATCCTGAACGGTTGAAATAAGAGTCTTTATTCCTAAACGTTTTCCCCCTCCCCCTCCACGCAAATGCGGATGAATTCCCTCTCAATTCTATTATTTTCTTCTCTAGCCCGTTAGTGTAATTAATATTATATGACCCTCTTCGGTGGCCGCATGCTCTTACTCTAAGTTAAGGGGTCTCTCTTGCGATACCCTAGACTGCCGATGGAGATCGAGATTCGAATCTCAGTCGCGTGTATTGAGGGTGGTTTTTCCTCTATTTTTTTCACTCTTCCTTTACGCAAATGCGGATACCCTTACTCATCTCTAATACATTAGCATAAGTAGTACGTTTGTTTTATAACCCGAACGGGTAGTAAGACGCGGTGGAAAAAATAACAACCAAAGCCAATATACGTATATATCCCCTTTCCCTGCGGTTAAATGATTTGAAATTTCTACCAAACAGTTTTTTTCTCAATAAAATGTATCGAAACTATTGTTCGATTGGTTCTTTCCCCCCGATTGGGAATTTTAAGGGCAATTTAAATAATTGTGTGTGTGGCTGAATGCCTTTTGAATACTATAACAAAAGTCTGGTCTTAAAATTTAAGCTCCTGCAGTAGACACATTTTCAATTATCTCATTTTTCTTTTGTTTTTCTAATTTTTTGTTTAGGTTTTTACTAAACTTATTTGTGATCTTAGATTGAGGGGGCTAGGGTATGTGGGCTTATGCCCCATTTGCGACTCTTTACAATTTTATTTTAAGTCTGAACTTCCGATAATATTGTCTGGCATTCGTGGCATACGAGCTTTTTGTTGTAGAAGATTCCCTAGAGTTTTCTTTTAAGAAGACGAGCTTTTGTTTTCTCTTCTTTGTAAAAAAAAACAACACAGTATTGACCCTTGAAAATGAAGAGTTTTTTTTTTGTGTTTTTTAAAAACAAAACAAGTCTTGGTATTAGAGGTAGTGTACAGCGAGTGAGTGAGTGAGAAGGTTCGTGCCATGCATTCGATATCCCAACGTTCAGTTCCCACACGCACCGCTCGACACACACACACACACACACACGATCTCCCGGGTCCACGTCGTGTCCGCTCGGGTGACCTCGGCTCAACTCGGCCCACGTTCCACGTGCATCCCGTCTGGTAGGTGTGAGAGGTGGGTGGGAGTTGATAGAAACTCCGTGAGAGAGCAGGAGTGGTATTAAGGTGGTTGACAGGGAACGCGAGGAAGGGCTCAAGATTTATCTTTCCTCTACCAAATACAGTAATTTTTTGAAACGCTCAGAACAGAAGAATTAAGATAATTTGAGAATAAGCAGTGAGCTTTTCGTAGTTTCCTTTCACTCTATTCTCATTAAAAATGAGAAAAGGTGGTTTAAACTAAAAAAAGGTGAAAGGTAATATAAGTTTACACATTATAAAGAAGTAATTCCAAAAATTGACACAGACCATTATATTTTAAGCCATACGGCCTGACAAAGATTGATACATTTTTTCTGACCAAGGCAGCGGTCTTAAGATCATAATATTTTGCAATTCTTACAACTAAAATATTTGTTGGTCAAAATAAATAAAATATGGCTCCAGTAAATACGTTCAATTTAATTTATCTTACAGGATAATTGAGGGCGTCACACGCCATTTTTTATGCGATTACATTTCCTGTTTTTAATAGGCCTATAGTGGCACATTATTTGTTTTGTATCAACACTCTAAAGCTCAGCATAAACCATTAAAAATATGTTTCCATACGCCCTTCTTGTAGCATCCCAACTTTTAGTTACAATTTACTCAAAACACAATTTTCAATCATACACCCATTTTAGTGTGAGTCTATTTCTTGAATTATTTGTCATGAACCTAGTTTAATTTGAATATAAACTTTTAAAATGCAGATAAAAGTCCCGGTGAAATTTATTTTGGCCAAAACTTTTTTTTTAATACATAACAATGTGGACCTAAAGGGGGGGCCACCTCTGTAAGCGAAAAGTTGCTGCGAAGACATTCAGCTCTAACGCAATATTTAATTCAACGATGCGTTATTTAAAAATAGAGTTTACGCCAAAATAAAGTCAAAAGATTCTAACAGGTTTTTTTTCACTAACAACCCTATATTTTGAGTTTTATTAATAGAAAAAAATATTGAAAATGTAACATCAGGTCATCGACTTTTTAATCATATTTGCGGAGTTATGAAACTATACTTTATGAAAAAGAGCTTTAGATTTAGCCTTTCTCTAACAAATAATAGTAATAATAATAATACTTAGCACCGCGTCGTACTTCCCGTTCGGGTAATAAGCCTAACAAATACAGTTTTTTTTAAAGACAACAGAAAACTTAATGAAAAGTTTCGTAGTTTTCTTTCTCCTCTTTCTTATTGGCATGTCAAAGGGTGGTTGTAGTTGAAGGGTTAGGGGAGTATAAGCTTCTAGAGATCAAATAAGTACTTCTAGAAAACAACATGCCATGTGGCCAGACAGCGATTGACACTTTCTCGCCGACCGAGGCGGCCGTATGACAGAAAAAAGGAAGGACTTTTCTAAACAGGGTTTTGGATATTCTAAAGTTTATAGTGTCAGCGCAAATGCGTAATACACAAAACAATTTAATAAACTGTATGGAGGTTGGTGCACCCGGCATCCTTGTCCTTTCGGCTTGGTACATATATCTGTTGTTGGCGTACACTTGTCCGTATCTCGTCATATTGGCGCATTTATACATTACCTGTATGAAAATTAGAGAAAAAATAAATAGAGGGAGGAACTTAAACCGGGAATATTTTCTTAGCCGATACGATACGCCATATTGTGCGCCTACCTTAGTTGAAACAGAACTTATTTTTAGCCACTTTATTTGTGGAGTTATATCACTTCTATTCTACATACTTCACATGTGGGTGTGAGTGAGAGAGAGAGGGATATAACTTTGATGTAGGATAGAAAGAGAGAGAATGGTAAATAAAAAAGGGGTAGAGTAAGGAATGTAGGGAACGTAGGAAAACAAGAAGATACACCACAGAGCGGTCAGAAGGGGAAGTGCATGTATAAAAGAGAGGTGTTTTTTTTGTATGTGTGTTTTTTTTTCCAAAGCGTCGGATGCTCGTAACTTATGCATAGACACACTTCAGTGTTCAACATCCCCAGGTGAAGGCTGATGGGTGGGCCCAGGCTATAGATAGATAACGGCGCGGCGGGGTCGCTCGCTATCTTGGCGTAGGTGGGGGTTGACAGCAGTGGCGTGACCACGGCCCGAACAAACCGGGGGGGCGGCGGGGGGGTGATGTCCCTTCCATCATGTGATGACTCCTGTCCCGAGTGGGAAGTGGAATGAGATGCTTAGTCACGAGACGAACTCTGACCCACCCCCCCCCTTTTTTTTTTAACCCGGACGCGGACAGTTTCGTATGGGAATGCGGGTTTTCAGTCGAATTTTCATAGAAAGGGCCTTATTTGACAATTTAAAAAAAATGTTGCTGGATTTATTTTCACGCATTCTTACGATAAGTCAGGACCCGCCTCGGTGGCGTAGTTGGCTAACGCGCTGGTCGTGTTGAGCCCAACTTCCGAGGACGGGGAGATCGAGGTTCGAATCTCGGTCGGGTGAACTGTGGGGTTTTTTCTTAAATGGTTTTCCACTCTCTGTCCACGCAAATGCGGGTTCACTTACGTTAAATTCAACCTACCCTATTCCTAATCCATCAGCGTAATTAGTACTTAAGCGTATAACTCGAACGGGTAGTAATACGCAGTCATAAGATCTGGCAATATCACGTTTGATAAAGCAACATTACCAATGCAATAAAATATTATTAATGCCAGCCGCAAAAAAAAGTTTGTATTTTCTAAAAGGCTCTTCCTATGAAAATCAGACTGTAGTTTTTTCTGGCCATAGTTATATTCCTTCGAACTATACGAATTTGACTACAGCAAGAGAGTAAGGATGAGGGGGGTGGATTATGGAGGAAACGTACCTGCATTTGCGTGAAGAAAGAGTGAGAAACCGTTTGAGAAAAAATATAATCTCTTTACACCTTGCCCGGAAATAGAACCCCCACCTCTCCATCATTGGTGCACCAGACTAGATGAGCTTGATACCTAACCTGCATGCCCACCAGTATGGGTTCAATTCTGTCACTTTAATATAAATTATCTATCAAATATAATCTTATGTTTGGGAACTGAATGATTATATTCTTGCGTGAACTATTACTTCTGTAGTTATTTGCTCGGTTATAAAAGTTTTCTTAAAAAATCTAATATTAGTTTACTGATAGCTGATTTTTTGACATTTTTTGAAAATAGGCCTAACGTTTTTGTTCAAAATTGGTGCTAGGAAACTGTTTTACATTCCATAAGTAGAATTAATTGGTTTTTCAAAAATAAGTTAAGTTAAGAGTAGTCTACTTATGTCAAATTTTAGAAGATTTGGAATATCTCGAAAATAGCCTTTAAGAATTTTGTCGTACCATTTATTTTAACACGTTTTAAGAGGGTTAGTACTCACGCCTTTAAAACCCTTTTAACTTTATACGTGATGTTTTTTGTTTGAATGTGTGACTAATAGATCGAAGCATGGACGGCAATGTCACCAAACACAATAATAATGTGTTTTTCACCTCAAAACTGTTTGACTGTTTATAATCTTCTTGAAGTAGAAGATAAACAATTCATAGCTAATATATATAGAAGTCAATTATTTAATTTAGTACAAAGTGCGCCACTAGATGTCAGTAAAGTAATTGAAGCTTTTTGTGAAAAGTATCAATCAAGTCCAATTAAAAACTTCGTGTCTATAAGTCAAATCTGTTAATTGTGTAATAGGCTTTTCCTAACCTAATATTGGAAAAACATAATAATTAACCCATACTGTTAATTAACCAAACTAAGCAAACATAATTTCATATTTATTTATTTTTACTGGTGTCGCTGGTAATCGATCACGTGGACCGTAGATAATTAAGGAGATAACCTAATGTCTAAGTGAAGGTGTCATACAGCACATGTCGTGTTAGGATAGACCCTACCTTTTAATAATTATAGTCACGAGACTAAACCAAATGAGACCCCTCGTGTCAGTCACCGTTCATTATCATACAGACGTACGGAGCTGTGAGCTCGTGCGTGTGAACTAATTATCATTCTCATATTATTCCTTCCACCCGCTTTACTATTCATCGTCATGACCACTTTCCTGCACGCCCTTGAGAGCCAAAACGGCCTCAAGGTGC
Source organism: Timema genevievae (assembly GCA_902155825.1). Classification (NCBI taxonomy): domain Eukaryota; kingdom Metazoa; phylum Arthropoda; class Insecta; order Phasmatodea; family Timematidae; genus Timema; species Timema genevievae. The sequence continues at coordinate 308,166 of CABFWO010000406.1, forward strand.
GTCTATCGAGAGGTCAGCTCACTCACGTGGATATACCAACACAAGGATAATCACACTCTCTTAAGTAGACAAAGTGCGTCTATCAAGAGACCAGTTAACGCGGGTAGACCAATATTAGTAAATTATATTCTCGGTTAGATTAAACTAAGTAGACAAGGTGTGTCTATCATAAGGTCAGCTCACGTGGCTAGACCAATACTAGAATAATAAAACGTTTTGTGTGGACTAAACTAAGTAGACAAAGTGAGTGTATTGGTTAAACTAAGCAAAATATGCAAGGTGCGTATATTAGAAGGTCAGATCACGCAGATATAGCACACTACGCCTCTTAGATTATCATCATCAGGCAAATTAACTATATTAAATGGTCAGATCACGGAAGTAAGCTACTGGCCTTTGAGATACGTCTATTAAAAGGCTAGATCATCCTAATATACTATTATTGGCTGACAAGGTGCGTCTATTAAGGTGAGTTGGAAGGTGACTCAAGAAAAGTCCAGTGTTTTTGCAGATTTTATGGCAAAAACCTTTTTTTGGTCAAAATTAATAAAATATTGCTCCAGTACAAACAAATAGCTTTATTTTTTTTTTCACATGTTGATATCAACAGATCCTGAATATCCGTCATGAGCATAGTGACATTATCTAATAAACTTTTTTAAATTAAGATAAAAATTTGTCATTAAATTCCAGGACACCCTTGACGGATATTCAAGAATTGTTGAGGTAACATATAAAGAAAATTAAATTCTATGTTTGTACTGAAGCAATTTTTTTTTGGCCAAAAAAAAAAGGTTTTGCCATAAAAACTACAAAAACACTGATTTTTCCTCGCGTCCCGCTTCATCCCACCTTAAGTGGTCAGATTATACTAAATTTTTGTCTACAAAGTTAGTCTATTATGAGCTTGACCCACGCAGGTATATTAGTCTCAGCTGGAAAAGAGCGTCTCTCAAGAAGTCTACTCATGTAGCTAATCACGATCATTCATAAAGAAAGTTCAATTATATTTTCCTTTATGACTCTAACTACACAAACAATGTCTGACCAGAGTTGGCCGTGACTTAAAATTGCAGAGTAAGGAAAACAAGATTTTATGATTATTAAAACAAAAATATTTAAGGTTTTGAGCGTATGAGATTAAAATTATCACTACGGCGCATGTACAGGAAGAGGGACTTTTAGAAAATACGATATTTTTTTGCGATCAACACTGATAATATTTTCCTTTACTGTTAGTACTATTTTATAGGAATTGATAATATATATCAAAAGTGATCACATGACTTGTCATATAAATACGTGAAAGAAGATCTAGTAAGTTTTATAGCTGCCATTTTAAGACCTTTACTATGAAAATTGGACTGAACATAACTTACTCGTTAAAGTTACTAAAATGGTTTAAATCTTTAAAGTAGATGTGTTTGACAAAAGCAAGGTCATTAATAAAATAAGGTAAAATCGAGGGCGTCTACCAACGTTTAAAGAGTCTATTCTAAGGCTTCACTCTCGCAATAGACTTGACTCCCCATGACGAGAATATATTGTTGTTCGAATCCCGGTCAAGTGTTTTAAAGGTGGTCTTTACCAAACAGTTTTTCACTCTTTTTACCACCCAAATACGGGTAAACTTTCTCTAAATTCAAACGCCCTCATTCGTAACATAGTTGGTACACGAACGTATAACCCAAACGGGTAGTAAAACGTGCTGCTAAAAACAAAGCAACAAAAACAGTCCCCGAGCCGACCACCGGATGACAAAATCGTCACGACCGGCGTGACTAGACCTACCCGGTTAAAAAAGCCCTTTACTCTCTCTCTCTCTGTCTAAAAAAGAGGAGCGCAGTGGCGCTATCGACCAGCGGTGTGGGCAGCCGTGGAGTTAGTGGGTGGTGCCTGGCGGGGGCTCGAACTACGCGCCGTGACACTGCATGTCGCCCGGAGCCAGCGACCCCCTACTAACCCCCCACCCACCCTACCACCCATCCCCGCCTCCTAGGTTATGTGCCAGCGCACGAACAACGTACGGTACCGTCTTTGACAAGACGCGCGACGCTGTTGGTACAGTTACAACCAAAAGTGAGGCGACACCCTTTCTACCGCGTTTTTATCGGCATCGCGGTGTTGGGATCAAGGGCGAGGAATCATTTAGATTTTAGGATATAAAATAGATTTGCTTCCAAGCAGCGCTTCAGTCCATTTTCATAGTAAAGGTCGTTTATTAAATATCAGCAATTTTTTTTTACGATCAACATGTAAAACATTTTTCTATTTTACTCGTGTTATTTTATAAGCATTGATAATATCTATCAAAAGTGTCAGCTGTAGATCACATGACTTAGCGTACGATTATATGAAAGAAGATCTAGTAACTCTTCTGTCAGATGAGGCCCTTCCTACGAAAATTGGACTGTAGGCTTGCGCTTGCGTGGTTGATTCTATTAGGACCTGTGCTCTATCCCTAGCTGATAGTGTTTCTTCCAATGTTGTAAATTACCTTAACCTATTTTTCAGATGAGTACTGGCGCATTCCCTTAACATTCATCTTCATATTCCTGACCTCTAAGTTAGTTTATTTCATTGAGACAATGACATGAGTCGAGAAGAATATTTTCCGTTAAAATTTCAATCCAAAAATTTCTCAGTAGTCTACTTTTTCCAGAAAGTTTTCCGCAGTGGTGCCTCGTGATTTACTGAATAGGTGGAGGACTGTGTTTGGGGGAGGTGGTAATTATAGCCTATTAGGGGCATACATAGGGTGAATATTGAAAATTTCGTAATAGTGCTAAGTTCGTTATAGTTTTTCAAAAAAGGATTCCTGACATCTACACGCTAAAGTTAGAACTAAAAACATAATTGGTTTGTTTGTTAGTGAAGTTTGAAAAACTATCACGAACTTAGCAAGAGCATTAAATTACCAATTTTTACCCTAAATCCATCGAATAGTTTTTGGGGGGTCAAGTGGGGAAGTAAAAGTTGTTAACCATTAAATCAACTTTAAAATTAATTCCAATAATTTTATTTATATTTTACTGAAAATGAAATCGATTAATAAAATGGCAATTTTAGATTAACAATTTTCGATAACATTTTCAGAACTTTAAAGTCCAAGGGGAATGGGATGTATTTGGTAAGAAAATTATTATAATATTGAAGTATTATTAACATATCTGGTCAATAGAAAACCAGACGTTAGTGTCACATTCAAACACCAAGCGCTGTACTCGATAGGCCTACGTGAGTCGGAGAAAATCTTAAAAAATTTCGGTCTCATAACTCTAGATATGGGCGTACAAAAAATAAATAAGCTTTACATCGCGTTTTTATTTCATGAATATATATATTACCTGTTTAACTGTAAATGGGTGGTCCAGCAGACCGTTTACTGTAACTGGTTCGATTCAAGGCGTGTAAATACAAATTTGATATCAATAGACCGGTTAAGGTGGGATGTTGTGGCCTGTATTTTTGTACTTTTTATAACAAAAACATGTTTTTGCCCTAAATTAAAAAACATTCCTCAAGCAAATACGTTTAGTTTAATTTTTCTACGTTTAGTAATCTCAACAGTTCTTGAATGTTTGTCATAAACATCACGGAGTAAGACACGGTGCTAAAAAACCAAATAAAAAAGTGCGCGTTATTTCTACTGGAAGTAGTCCACAAGTTGGTTTCCCCTGTTTGGAGGTCAGGGCGGAGCGCGTGCCTTGCAAGTTGGCAAGCCTGCTGCTCTTTGTACCACAGACTGGCTTTACCGCTCCCAGGGGTGGCCGGGCTACGGTCCTTGCATAAACAAACATTCCTACAGTAATATTTTTTTTTTTACATTAAGTGCCTTATCTGACAGGTAGAAAAGTTACTAGATCAACTTTCACGTATTAATACGTCAAGTCATGTGGTTTGCATCTATCATTTTTGACGGATATTACCTATACCTATAAAATAAAACTAGTTATATAGTAAGATATTATTAATATTAACAGCAAAAAGAAAAATTTGTATTCTCTAAAAGTCCCTTCCTTTAAAAATTGGACTATAAATGTCTTGCTTTGAGTTAAAAAGATCCCAATTTCTTTATAATAAGTTGAGATATTTTTACGTACGGGGTAAGGAGGGCAATTATCGAAAAAATTAATTTTAGGGAAGAGTTAGGCATTTATTAAAAAAAGGGAATTTTAGGGGAGAGTTCACCTCATCAAGCCAAAGGGGGGCTCCGGGTTCCCCGGGGCAGATATTTGAAAATTGGATTGCCCTAGGTGATCTTTAGAGTTGTATTCACTTGTAAATTTTTTTGAAAATAAAATTCTCTAATAACTATTTAGAGTGGTCTTTCCATGGAAAAGTTTTGAAAATTGGATAGCTCTAGAATTTATTTTTGAATTTGACACAAAACCATCTTTCAGTTTTATATTCGAGAATATCACTGGGGAGTGAAATAAATTTGAGGAAGGCAAATTTACTCTAGTGGGGTTAATTATTTACAAAGGAGGGGGGATACTTCTCCTTTCTCCCCCGGTTCATCAATCCCAAATTATAATAGTATAGGCTATTATTTCAACACGTTCATAATTTAAAAAGTATAGTTGGACCCCCCAAAAAAATGACAGCATTGAATGAATGTTGTGTGCCAAGAAAATAATCTCTTGGACCACTTTGGGCATACGTTCCATTTAACCATCTCTGATTTAGATCACTCGGTAGCGTCTCTGTATATTTACGCAGCTGGGGGTCCTGGGATCGATTTCCGAAATTGCCCTAAACTTTACCATTGTAATTTTTTAGGCTGAGGATTGGATGTTTTGTTTTTTCTTGTATTATACTAGGTGTTTATAGTTGGCTTTGGAAAGTAGTCCGACACCTTAGCTCAGTTGTTAGTATGTCTACCTACTTTAAAGAGTCCTGGATTCGATTCCCGGCATGGCCGAAAATGTATTATTGATGAAATAATGAGTTTACCCTTTCACATTGATAAATTAACAGCCGGGGACTGGATGTTGTGCATGTCCTAGTTATATTATAAATCGCATGAAGCTACGAAAGGCTTAGCCAGCTGGCAATGGAAAAATATACGACTAATCAAAAAACAAACTGACCCAGATCATAAGCTGGAAACAGTAATGGATGTAAAAAAAAAGTTTTTTTGAGTATTCGTTAAAACCATATTAAAAATATAAACGGTTACTTTAACTGTGGTTTTCTATTCCTCTATCCAGACTAATGCCCCTTTGGCCAAGTCGGTAATAACATGTCTTTTAAACGTATAAACTAAAAATAAAAATTAGGACGAATTTTAAAAACCCGTACTAAAATTCGCCTGGAAGGAATATCACTAACCACATTTAAAAAACATTAGGTTGCAGTCATCCTGGGATCAAACCCGGTCTTGTTATGTAAGAGGCAGGCGAACTGTACGCTCGACCAAAACTGTAAGTTTGTAATTATTGTTATTATCATTATTGATAATGATTTCACAATATTATTGCTAACGCTAAGAAAATGGGAACAAATATTTATTTTTCAGATTTTTTTTATCTCTCATAAGTTTAAGAAAATAAAGCTTAATTCCCTTTTTTCATCTTCAAATGTTAAGTTTTTCTTCCACTTAAAACCGGTTGGTACATCTGTGTATAAAAGTAACGTCATCTATACACAATTACGTTTACTTGTGAATAGGTATCTTTGTCTTCGTATTTCGGTGACTTCTTTAGCGACTGTAACCCGCCTCGGTGGCGTAGTTGGCTACCGCACTGGTCGTTGTTGAGTCAGACTGCTGAGGACGGGGAGATCAAGGTTCGAATCTCGGTCGGGTGAACTGGGGGTGGTTTTTCCTGAATGGCTTTCCACTCTCCCTCCACACAAATGTGGGTTCACTTCACTCTAAATTAAACCTTCCCAATTCCTAACCCATTAGAGTAATTAGTACTCAAGCGTATAACCCGAACGGGTAGTAAGACGCGGTGCTATTATTATTATTATTATTATTATTTAGCGACTGTGAGCACGGGCTGCCATAGATATGTATTGTTTAGTTTGTTTTAGCAGCGCGTCTTACCCGTCAGTGAATGTGTTAAGGATGAGCAAGGTTGAATTCAAAGAAAGTGTAGGACTACTCATATTTGCGTGGAAAGAGTGGAAAACCATTTAGGGAAAACCACCCTCAGTATACGTGACAGTTTATTATGAACATATTTTATTTTCTAGTGGATAAACATATATTTTAGATCATTCTCTCGATGTATGTTTTCCAATTATAAAGCTGTCTCCTGGCACAATCCAATACATCGATAAACACGTTTTACATTAAAGGGTTATTTCAAATCTCCTCACAACGGCCAACGAAGCTGTCTGCTTGCTTCTGGCTGTAAAGCGCATGCGTTGAAAAATGCGCATGCGCACTGATTTGAGATGGTTGGTTCTATGATTTAATTGGTTCTCCTGTGCCGAACATCTCAGGCAGAGCGGACAAAGTAGAGATGAGTTGAACTTTAGCGGAACAGCTCGCTCTGATGAGGCGGAAATCTTGTGATTGGCTTAGAGCGCGTCACGTGACCACGTTTCTGTTCTGCGCTAGTTTTCCGGCGAACGTCTAGTTTGTATGTCTAGCACATGGAAGTTCGGGGTACGAATCTTGGCTGAATCTACTGAGGGTGTTTGTTTTTTTGCTGTAAGGTATCCCACTCTCCTTCAAGGTCAACATTGCGGGTTGATATCATCCATATCAGCATTTGTTAATCTGTGTGCTGCGGCACATTATTATGCCACAAATGTTCGGCAGGTGTGCCGTGTGAGTATGAAGGAGGATCATAAAGAACGAGAAAAAAATTGATGGAATAAAAATAAATCTCCATGAGCAACACTATTTTTAAAAATATCACAATTTTACTATTAGAATTCTAGCTACCTATTTAACTTTTAAACACAATCTTAGTACACGTTATTTTAATTATAAAATATCTTCTTAAGAAACTGAGGATGTGCCTCGACAATTTTAGCTCTTTGGTCAGTGTGCCGCGAGTTTTAAAAAGGTTGAAAATCGCTGCTCTATATTCTACCTTCCTCACCGCAAAATCAGTAGCGTGATTAATTGCGAATATTCCAGAACTGTTGTAAGACACAAATAAAATATAAAATAAAATAATTCTACAAAAATACACCAATATCTAGTGTTAATTTTTAGGTATTGATGATTCCCATCAAAAGTAGCATCTGCGGATAGTGACTTGACGTATGAATACGTGAAAGTAGATCTAGTACATTTTCCAACTGTCAGATTGGACTGCAATGTGTGTAGTCCAAGTCGTTTGAAGCCAGAGTCGGCATCGGAGCGTGTGAATAAAAATAAAATCTGTTAAAACGCGGCCAAGTCGTCGGAGCGCGTGAAGTGAGCCACCGTAGCAGGTGGTAGAGGTGGTGGTAGTAGTATTTCTGTCCGCTAGGGGGGCTGGGCACGCCTCGTGCCAACCTGCTCCGCACTTCCCCGCGGCAATCTACTTGACAGTGCACGTGCCTTATACAGTCTCTCTCTCTCTCTCGTCCACTATCACAACACGGGTTCCTTGCTTTGATGAAGGTATGGGGGGAAGGAAGGGGAAGGGGGAGGTGGCCCTCAGCACATCAACGCAAGGAACCCGTCAACAGTCTCAACTCGACTTTTAATAAATGATGGCCCCGAGTTTACTATTTACACTAAGGCAGATTTGTTTACTATACAACGTCCCGCGGACTCGCAATTTATTTCAATACATTATACAAACATGTATGTATTTTTTTGCATTAAATAAACCGTGATAAAAAAACAAAATGCCATATTAATATCACAAGTATTTTCGTAGAGTAATCACATCCTTTTAAGGTGAGAAAGATTATGATAAAAAAAATCCCACCGTATATCAAATGTTGCTTCACTAATACGTTCACTGAAATTTTCGGCAAATAATAATATCAAATCTGTTTCGATTATCGAATGGTCTAAGGCGTCATCACTCTTAAAAACTACCGTACTGCCGATTACGGGGTCAGGTGTACCCAGGGTGGTTTTTCCTATGTGATTGACCACTATCCCTCTACGCAAGTGTAGATAAACTTCCTATAAATTCAACATTCCTTATTTCTAACCCATAAGTGTAGTTAGTTCATATGCGTATAGCTCGAATGGGTAGTAAGATGTAGTGCTTGAAAAAAAAATCGCAAAATTTCTTGAACATTCTTCAGGATCATAATGACATTCGAACAGTTTGGGTTTTTTTAGTTACGAGAAAATGTTCTAGTCAAATTACGCGATGTTTTTGTCGGCTATAGGACTGTTGTGATTGTTATTAAACTTAGGCGAAGAAAAAAATAAACCAAGTTAATTGTCTCTAATGAAGCTTTATTTTTTTTATTTTGACCAAAACCACGTGCGTATTTACTTTGCATGACACCCTGGGCTGAAGCAACCTGCCGCCTACTTTGGCACGAAAGTTGGAATTTTTTTTAAACTGGAAACGAAAAAAAACCAACATAAAAAGGACAACGAAAACCAAGTAATTATATCAAAAATTCGATAAAATTGATGAATAAAATATGTCGGTTTTCATGATAATCGATAAATCGGAGGTAATAAACGGCAATTCGTAATTCGGCTGTCAGTTTATTTTTAATTGTCATGGGTCGAATAAGATATCTCGGTTAGAGTCACTATAGCTCTGTGTACTCAACAAACTTTTTTTTTTTTTTTTCGCTCCTCCAATTTGCAATTTGCCGCCCGAAATTTGTTGCCCTAGGCTATATATAGCCCATTAAGGCCATATGTAAATCAGCCCCTGATCAAAACATGTTTTCTTGTCGTAAAAACTTTAAAAAAAAAATACGGACCTAAAGTCCCGTCCTTTCAACTCCCTCCACAAGGGCGCCGCCTACTTGATATGAAATATCCTCGCACTTATGGGGATTGCAGTTACGAAGCTTCAAAATCACTAAATCACTTCTCTACGAGTCTAACCGTTTCCTATGATTTAGGGAGTCCGGCGTTTCACATAAAACGTCCTTTATGAATTTATTTTAATTATAAAACTTTAAATATAAGGTTTTTATTCCCTACACGCGCTGGATTTATCCTTTCTCTAACAAATACAGTAATTTCTTGATACGCTCACACCAAGTTTTCGGGAGATATTTGAGAACTAGCATCGAGCTTTCCTCTTTACCTTGAGATAGGGAGTTTCGTAGGTTTCTTTCCCTCTTTCTAATTTACATGACAAAAGGTGGATGTAGTTGAAGGGTGAAAGGGTGTATAAGCTTTGACAAAATAAAGTAGTTCTAAAAATCGATACAGACCATTGTATTTTAAGCCGTGTGACCAATAATTGACACTTTATCACTTATTGAGGCGACCGCCTTAACAGGATGAAAAACTAACGTCAGTCCAGCTGGTAGGAAACGAACCCCAAACTCCTGGCTCAGATTCAGACTGATCTTGAGATAATTTATTAGCTCTGACTCCTTGAAGATGGTGATATAAAGGTCACGTGGGTCAAGTCGTTAGACTCGCAGCAGACGGGGAGGGTCGGCATCATAATCTCGGCCGAGTACCTATTCTCTCTCCGCGTTTATGCGTGTGAACTTACTCTAGAGACCACCTTCCTCATCCTTACCCCTAAGAGTAAACCCTTTAATAACCCTTGTGTTAGACGCAGCCTACTAATTAAATGTAAATACACCCCAAACACCCCACGATACGCCACTGCGACTTGTGTTTTCTAGGACAGATTAGCACCCACCTCCTTTCCCCCATTCTTTTCTACCCCTTTTTTTTATCTTTTTAAGTAGTTGATGCTCTTTTATTTTCTGCTTCGCAATAAGATTAATTAGATCCAAACGAGAGACGATTTTCGAAGATGTTACACAGGCAACCTTTTCGTGATATGGAAATTGCTCCTTGTTAAATGTAAATTATCGTCTTTTGGAGAGGGATTAATTTGAAGATTTTCTTGAAGGGTTGGGGTTTCAGGGGGAGGGGAGGTATGGAATGTTAACATGGTGTTTACTCCAAGGACCTTATTCATGAAATACTAAAAAGGGAATGTTCTTTTTTTCAATTTAATATTTCAAATAAAACCAAAAGTTATTTAATAATGAGTCTTTGTTCCTGTTTTAGCTAGGCATGTGAATTTACATGTGCCTATAATAGTGAAT
>CABFWO010000406.1:318733-334542 GCA_902155825.1 Timema genevievae
GTGACGCTGCCGATGTGGCAGGATATATTTACACTAGGAAAGCATATGTATTGTTAATGCAGTGTTATATTAACTTAAGACGTGGTTACATGTAATAGAAGGCTTATGCCTTAATTTCACCATGTAAATAAAGACAATAATAATATATTAGGTTAGGTTAGGCTAGGCTATGTTAGGTGTCAAATATTCAGATATGCCACTGCTCAAACCATTATAGGCCAATATAGGCCCATTTAAATATTCAAAGGCTTTTGAATAATCATATGCTGATTAATTGTCTTTCTTTTTTTCCCTTTTAAGATAGGATTAAAAAAATAATGGTGTTAATGCGGTGAAGGCCTTGGTAAATAACCAAGGTGTGAGAGGTTGAATAAAGTATATTTTATAGCACTAATATCCTTGAACACGAATTTCCTAGCCAACATTGAGATTATTAGGATTCTGTTGGGTGTCAAAGAGATGCCGTTCTTTTGAGTGCGTGCCGATGCTGTACTAGAGTCCTTCTTGCATTCAGACTAATAATATCCTGGACTAATGTTTTCCGCTTACACCGGTATGTGAAGTTACGTTGACGTGACGGATAGTGTTCCAGCTACCTTTATGTGGGAACTCGTCCCTGCCACAGACAAGGTACACACCAGACCCACAGCCTCCTCATTTGGGAGAGCTTGAGTCCTTCAACACGGGGATCGCTAGGCGCAGTCTCAAGTGACAACATCGCTATCTAACAGGCATTTTTTTAAACAATTTACTTTGAAGATGGTTTTACTACAGAGAAGACAAAAATTGCCTTCTAGTGTCAATAAACCGGGTTTCACAACGCTAGGTTAAGGTAGCGGCCCCACCTTCTTTCCCATAAACCAACCCCCAAATAAACTTACTCAGACTGCAAATTATAACGGTAGAATACATTGGTCCTTTTTATGTTCAAGCGCCAAGCGAATAATTGCAAATTGTCTAGTTGAGAGCAATCTTCAAATACCGTCGACTAGTTTACTTGTCTGAAAAGGTTTGTTCATTGAAAAGGGGTGAGGGGGTATGTTAGGGGGTAAGGGTTGGGGCTGGTTTCTGAGCCAATGTGTTCGGATCGCAACCATTGGAAACTTGCTCTCCAGCTTCTAACCTTCACAACGAACAGTTTGAAATGGACACGCTTCGGTGGCCGCTGAATCTAACGCGCGACTCTCTCAGTAGACTGGACGGCCGATGACGGGGAAGATTGAGGCTAGATTATCTTCGGGTGTACTGATAGAGGTTTTTCCAAAATGGTTTTCAACTCTCCCTCCACGCGAATGCGGATACGCTTCCTTTGAATATAGCCTTACTGGTGCCTAAATCACTTGCATAAACATATAGTCCGAAAGTTCTGTTATCACTGAGGACTGCAACTACACCCAATATCATCTTTGAGGTAACTGCAGGTCTTATGGAGAATAGCTTTATCTTCTCGCTTTATCTTAGTTAACTGTTGCCAAATCTCCTCGCTCTCTCAGCTAAAGTCTGTTCATGATAGTTTTTTTTTACCTGTTTGGTAGTTCAAAAATAATGTGTTTAGGTTTTGGATTACCAACATTTGTAAAAGATGACTGTTTTGTTATGAATGTTAAGTTTTTTAATTACTTGTTATATTTTACATTCAAAATAACTTAAACTTAAGTTTTCTCATACTATTTCATTCCTTTTAATCATTTATTTTTATCCAACTCGAAACAATATTTTAAACATAATTAAAAGTACTTATTCTTCGTTTCGGAACGTTGTTGACTATGTGTAATATAGTGCATACAATAATACCTTTTAATACAGGCATCGTATTTACTTGGAAAAGAGAAAATACTTGTCTTTTTTATATATAATAAATTATTTTATGATTATTTTATCGTATTTTGAAATATTTAACTGAATAAAATATTTGTACCCACTACGTGGGTACATCATTGTAATAAACTTGTTTCTGTCATGTTCAACCACATGATTTTAATTCGTCGGTCGCCATTTTGAAGCTATTTTCGTTAGACCTTTTGTGAAAGTGGTGTGAATAATATTTTTTAAGTTGAATAAAACGATAAATAAGCTTTGTGTCCGGCCTCAAATAAATATATAAATAATATTGGTCTAAATTACTGTGGTTAACTATCACATTCATTCATTACTATCTGTTTTCATTACAGTAATCCAAAGTGCCGGATGTCAGCTGTTAGCGTAGGGATATATTAGGGATTATTTCTAGTAACGTTTTGAGCTGTCATCCAAGTAAACTAAGGTCGTGAATGAATCATATGTCTGAAGGTGGTGTGCTGGGGTAATAAGGACCTCGACTGACCAGCGTTGTAAAACTTGTCTTATATTTGAGGGGAGATCGACCACACGAAAACGAGAGAATGACGCCGCTGTTTCCCAAATAGTAACCAGGCAGTTTCCTCAGAGATGATATCCAGTGTAGCACTCCCCAGACCCCATAGGCCTCAACCCGGAGCGCAGAAAAACTCCCATAAGGCTGTGTGTCTGGTGTTTCCTTGGCTGTGTCCCTGGCCAATATTTTCCGTTTCACCCTGTAAGTACACTCCTCCGCGAGAGTGTGTTGAGAGAGAGAGAGAGANCGATGCCCCCCTTCTCCTCTGTTAAAGGTTGACACAGCGCCCACCACGTGGGGGTAATGGTGGGCTAGAGGGAGAAGGCACACACAGGTGTTGCGGAAACTGTGTGGCGGCCGGTGGGACAGCGGGGGCCCCGCTCCATCAGTCAAGCCGACATGACTCGACTTTGAGCCTCCGTTTCAGTATTAGACTTAACCTCGACTGGCACGAGGAAGAAACAGTACAATTTATATAGGAAGGACCTTTTTAACACACACATTTTCCTATCAACATTAATTATTTTATTTTTATCTTATTTATTCAAAGTAACGTGCACTTTCTAAACTGACTGATTATATCAGGACACGACTTATAAACTAACTTAAATCTCGAACAGGCACAACATCCAGCCCCCAACCGTTTGTTCATCACTATGAAAGGGGAAATCCACATATCACCAGTGATAAATGTTTCTACCATGCCAGAAATCAAACCCGGGACCCTTAGCTCAATAGAGAGACACGCTACCGACTGAACTAGGGTGCGATTTATTACATTATATAATATATACTATTGCTATTTTATAGGTGTGGATAATATCTATTAAAAGTGACAATTGCAGATCACGTGGCTTGACGTATCAATCCACGATTTTTTTATCTAAGTTAATTTAGATTCTACTAGTAAATAATTTAAAACTACAGTAAACATTATATATACCCGCCTCGGTGGCGTAGTTAGCTAACGCTCTAGTCGTGTTGAGCTCGTCTGCCGAGGACGGGGAGATCGAGGTTCGAATCTCGCTCGGGTGAACTGGGGTGGTTTTTCCTAAATGGTTTTCCACTCTTCCTCCACGCAAATGCGGGTTCACTTCCTCTATATTAAACCTTCCCAATTTTTAACCCATTAGCGTAAATAGTACTTAAGTGTATAACCCGAACGGGTAGTAAGACGCGGTGCTAAATTAAATTAGTAAATATATTATTTTTTATATAACAATGATCTAGTCTACCTCGGGGATTTTGGAGTAAAGTGCTCCCCTCTGGCAGGACCCGATGTTACTGGGTTCAAAGCCAGCCAAGGTTGAGAGATTTTCCTTGAGTGATTAAAATTCGTAGCACAACTTTCTTCGGAGGGGAAGTAAATACGTCGGTCCCTTCTCGATCGTGGCATGTAAAAGAACTCTGAAAGGTTTGTGAAAATAACCTTCCCAATAAAATTGGTAAATCCAGAAAATCTCTTATGCTGATATAATCATTCGGTTCAGAAAGTTAACGTTAAATACCTCAAATAATAATAATAGTAATAATAATAGTAATAATAGTAATAATAATAATAATAATAATAGTAATAGCAATTATCTAACACGTCACTGGCGGTGACTAAGAGTTCACTGTTCGAACACCATCCAGATGTACTGAGGATGATTTTTCCTTTAAAAATCCTACTTTTACTCCACACAAATGGAGGTAGATTTCCTCTTAAATTTCACCTTACACCCCATTAGCCTAATTAATGTATGCATATAGCCCGAACAGGTAATGAATCGCGCTGGTTTTTTTTAATATACTATAAGTTATTTAGTGCTAGTGTTGGCTATTCACGACTTATCCTAATTTAATCATGTTTAAGCCGGTCCCACACTATTCGCGAATGTGGACCAATGTTTTGGCCGAATTTCGCCAAAATGTTCGCCTACATTCTTGTCATGAAACCTTTACGAATATTCGCCTTCTGTGGACTTCCCACATTTCCCACGATTGTCTACCCCGAATAGCGGCGAACATTTGTTTCCTTTAATTCGTCGTGTCCAAAAACCAAGCCCAAAGCGAAACTCCTCGGATCCCGAATATTCGACTGAACATTCGCTATTCATGTACCTCCAACACTTATGGGACGGTCATCCGAAACCCGTATATTCGTCAACATTCGCGAATAGATGTGGAGCCAGGTTAACAAACACAATAGCCATTCTTCAGACAGGGGAGCGTGAGGAAAGCGATCAGTATTTCTACAGTTTTTATAGCAAAACTTTATTTTTGATCAAAATAAATCAGTTATTGCTTTAGTAGAAACACAGAGTTTAATTTTCTTCACACGGTGATATCGACAGTTGTTGAATATCTGTCAAGAGCATAGCGGCATTCTTTTGAATGTAGAGAAGTTGTTACTAAATTCCAGGACACCCTTGACAGATATTCAACAACTGTTTATATCACCATATCAAGAAAATTAAACTCTTTATGTTTCTATTGAAGAATTGTTTGATTTCTGTTTGACAAAAACAAAATTTTGACATAAAAATTGCGAAAATGCTGCCCTCAACTCACGTTCCCTACACGCCCAACTTTTGTTGCCCCTTACTGAACGAAAATAACCCTCTTTCAACGATAAGTTATCAACCCAAAGACCAATATAATCGATAGATAGACGCTCCCCCGACTGAGCACGGGCGGTGTTAGTGGAGGATGTAGACCCTGAACAAGTCTCGTTGTTGTTTGCAGGCCAACAAGCCTCTGATGGAGAAGAGACGTCGTGCGAGGATCAACCAGTCCTTGGCTGTCCTCAAGACTCTCATCCTGGACTCCGCCAGGCTGGAGGTGAGTGGACGCCTGGCGTCTTCCGTGACGTCATGAGCTTTGGGATCATCCATAAGTCACGTGACGCTGTTGTGAGAGTAGGAAAGGGGGAGGGGGTAGCTCTAATGTCTAGACCAGTGTTTTTTCAGAGTTTTGGCGATGGAAGACACACAAATGGGATTTATGCACACTAAGGGTCCACCGGGGCCCTGGGGTTGGGGTTGAAAATTATGCAGGATATAGATCATTTTTAGTCAAATCCATTTTAGGACAATAAATACAAGACAAAAATAGTATTTGTTAAATTAAATGTTGAAAAAATCATATAATTATTTTGAATTAGTATGTAATAGTTTTATTAATTATTTATAACATTATAAACCTCATAATTTTTGAAAAATAATTGTTCAGATTTATTGACTTAAGGTTGGTACAGACTTCATTTTCTATGTAACTTGTGCCTAGCTAGGAAATAAATACACCATATTATTATTATTATTATTACTATTATTATTTCATATTTAAGCTTTTGTATCTCAAATTGTTGTATTATATACTATCAACATTCTTTAATTCATTATTATTACTATCCATCCTGGGATCCTGCGAACGATAATTTGAGAAAAACTGGTCTACATGGTGTTACATTAGGGAGGTTGGCTACATAACATTGTTGAGTAACACAGATATAATACTTCAATTATAATGTTGAAAAAAAATATTAGTCATGTTTTACGTATTAGTAAACCTAACTTGTAGATAACTTCCTAATATGTGCCGTATTGTAAAGGCAAGTTAGGTTAATGTGAAAAGTTACGTAACACAGGTTGTTGGGAGTAAGGGGTCAGGCTAAATGTCTACTGGGGTTACATGGGGGGTAAAAAGAGTAGAGGGGTAAAAAAACAAGAAAAAAAAGCGTTACGGTACGTGGTTTATAGATGACCCCTTGCAAACGACCGTCAGGAGGGGTGGAAGAGGAAAGACTGACCTGGAAAGTCCTGGAGTTCGGTCAACCTCCCCCCCTCCCCAATCATCCTCATATTGTATCAAATTATCTGCCCTGTGATACTGTGGTGTAGTGGTCAGTGCATGAGTGCAAGGGCCCGGGTTCGATTCCCGGCTAGTACCTGGGGTATTCTTTCCTTAAGGGGGATGATCCCAACGGTACTAGGGTTTGGTTAACTAGGCTTAAGTTAGGTTAAGACTCACACCAGCTCTACAACATCATAATAACTATCATCACATTGCGGGTACAACGTGTAGACAACCTCCTAAGGTGTACCCTGGGCAACGTTCTGAGCCACCAGAGAGGCTAATAGTCTACATACAGGCGACCGAACTGGATAGCATGTCCCTCCTGGTCATATGTGACATACAATACAAAAAATCAGCTTCAACGGATATTATTAAAATTCACCCACTTCATCCTGCGCCCTCGCGTTTGTTAGATGTAGTAAGAATTTGGTAAAATTTAATTTTTAAAGAAAACAAGCATTTTTTTTTCCTGCTAGCATTGATAACACTTCATTACATTATTAGTGTTATTTTATAAGAATTGATAATACCTATCAAGAATGACAGCTGCTAAAATTTACTAAAAACTCTTTAAGATTTGTGAAACATTGTTGCAGAAACACTCTACCAAAGAGCATAGATGAAATAACATACACTGTTACAGAAACATTGAGTAGAGAGGAACATTTCTGTCCAACAAAGAGCATGACATCAAGTTCTCATCAGAGCGCAATTAAAAAAATAATATATTTATATATATGTTTACAGCTCAGAAATTATTGGTCTTATAAAAATATATTTCAAATAATAGATTTATATTTTGTAATAGTAGACTCTACTTCAACTTTACAATGAGAAGTTATTTCGTATATCAAATAGCTGAGCAAATATTAACAAAATTGGAAGTTTCTGCTTATGTAAAGTACCATTAAAGTCATTTTCACGTGAGAACTAGAATTGCCATTTTGATTGTAATGTTAAACAGTGGCCAGATA
Source organism: Timema genevievae (assembly GCA_902155825.1). Classification (NCBI taxonomy): domain Eukaryota; kingdom Metazoa; phylum Arthropoda; class Insecta; order Phasmatodea; family Timematidae; genus Timema; species Timema genevievae. Next base: position 325,898 of record CABFWO010000406.1, read on the forward strand.
CAAAATTAATCAAAATCGTTAGAACGGAATTCGAGAAAATCAATTTGTTCTCTTTTTTCCCCTCCAGTATATTTAATTCTAGGGTTAGATGAAAACCCTAGATGCCAAGTTTAAGCCCGATCTGTAAGAGGGTTTAGACTCTGGGTCTAGATACAGACACACAAACAGTCGGAATCGCGAAAACCACTTTTTTTTTTCAGGGGGTCATGAAACGTCGACTTATCAAAATCTCGAGTTATATATTTTTTTAACGATCCCAATACTCCTCTCTCCTATGGGTCGAAAGAAAGTAACGAATCTATTAGTACTGGGGATGGCGTCGGACAAAACAAAGCGTCACAAAAAGACCTGCAGACAAAAGCAACGGACACCCAAAATGCGCGAGAAAGATACTTGGATGCGTGTGGAAAAAATGAAACACCAAACAATGAATGACACAATACTGAAGCATTAAGGTGAGACGTTTCATAGAACACGAGAGTCGGTTATCAAAATGGAGAAAGAGAAATAACATGGCAAAGTGAAACGAAAAGTGACTCCATGATTAAAGCAAAAACAGCGATAGCGAAACTGAGGAAACGTTGCGTGAAATGAAACAAAATGTAAAAAAAAAAAAAAAAAAGTAGGGTGGGAGGAGGTTAGAACATAAAAGGGGTGTAGAAATGGAATAGAGGGAATTACTCTCAAGAATAATCGGTACAAGACCTAAACAGACCAACAAATAAAGGGGAAGCAATACAAAGAGGTTGGAAAGACAAAGACAAAACGGAGTGTAGAAATCTACTGAGATATTCGCGTATAGTAGGATTCAGATAAGAAGAACCTTATATACTAGATAACTAACTATATGTGCGAGAATCTGCTTCCTATCTGAATCCTGCTGTAGGTACATAATATATTATAGTAGGATTCAGATAAGAACCTTATATGCCAGATAACTATATGTGCAAGAATCTGCTTCCTATCTGAATCCTGCTGTAGGTACATAATATATTATAGTAGGATTCAGATAAGAACCTTATATGCCAGATAACTATATGTGCAAGAAGCTGCTTCCTATCTGAATCCTGCTATAAGTACATAATATATTATAGTAGGAGTCAGATAAGACGAACCTTAACTTATCTGCCAGCTAACTCTATGTGCAAAAAATAAGGTGTTTGTTTGCTATGTGAATCCTGCTGTACGTATGTACAGTATGATCCCGTTATGAAGAACCGTATCTGAAAGCTAACTAGAAGGCTCTTTCAATCTGAACCCTACCGTACATTGTGTGACGACCACAACCAACAGACGAACATAGAGAGGGGGAAAAAAAAATCTTTTATAGGAGAAGAAGATATCAAACGTAAATCTGGCGAACGAGAGAGAAAGGGCGGAACAGAGAACGAGAGAGTTTAAAAAAAAAAGAGGAATCGAGAGTATTGCCCGGGAAAAGGGCTGGTACAGTACAGGCATGGTAACACAATACATCCACCCTCTCACACCCCCTCCGCCTGTCATTAGCGGTGTCATTAGTGCCCCTGCTGGCTGGCTGGCTTGTATCCGACCAATAGCTGCCTGCGCCTGGATAACTGCCACCACACAAACACTTCCCACACTCTGCGGGACCTCGAGCGATGCGGACTAGCTCCAACACGGATTTCCCGTCTACTAGGTTGTCGTACTTTTTTATTTACCTCCAATTTTGACTTATCTCTTTGAATATAATTTCATATCTATCTCTTCTTACCCCTCCATCCCCCCAACCTACTATGCTAATGTAAAATACAGGAGTATTCGGTCACATCTTGACCGTTCGTGAGCGTTTCTCCACAGCTTCGAAAAAATGTCTTTGTTTTATTATAGTTTAAAATATAGAACTGACATAACTTAGAGTTCAAGCTAATGTTTGACTTTCTGGCAATTAAATAAATGGTACGGTGCACCACGCAGACTTTCTCTCTCTTTTAACTAAATTATATTATTATTTTAGCATCGCATCTTACTACCCGTTCGGGTTATACGCTTAAGTACTAGTTACACTAATGGATTAGGAATTGGGAAGGTTGAATTTAGAGGAAGTGAAAGAGATTCGAACCTCGATCTCCCCGTCCTCGGCAGTCGAGCTCAACACGACTGGCGCGTTAGCCAACTACGCCACCGAGGCGGGTAACTAAATTATAACCCGCCTCGGTGGCGTAGTAAGCAAACGCACTTGTTTCGTGTAGGGCTGGACTGTCGAGGACGGGGAGATCAAGGTTCGAATCTCGGCCGGGTGAACTGGGGGGTGGTTTTTCTAAAATGATTTTCCACTCTACCTCCACACAAATGTGGGTACACTTCCTATAAATATAACCTCCCTAATACGTAAAACATTTACGTAATCAGTACATAAGTGTATATATAACCCGGATGGGTAGTTAGACGTGGTGCTAAAAACACAACAGAGATCTGGTGTCGAAAACTTTTCAAATGTCAGGAAAGATCAAAGCTGCTATTGACAAACTGACTATAGACTAAATAAGTTTATAATAATTTAATTTGTAATTGTAATTTATTTTATGTTTATAAATGTATTTCTAAGCTAACACAATAAAAACCGTTAGAAAATTCAAGTTAATTTCGTCAGTCATCACACAATAATTAATATAATAGAAATGTATCGGTTATTCTCATCAGGTCACTCTTGGATGAACTAAAGGGCTCACTATTTAGTAATTTTATTAACCAGCATTTTAATTACCAAAGTTTCTCCATTAAAAATATGTATAATTTGGGGCAGCTCACCCATATTCATATCTTGGAATCATCTCGGTTCCAGCAGAACACAAAACACTCCAAGCTGGAGAAGGCTGACATCTTGGAGCTGACGGTGAGGTACCTTCAGAGGCAGAGGACGCTTGGCTCAGCTGTCCTCAGCAAATACCGGGCAGGGTTCCAGGAGTGCACTCGGGAGGTGAGCGGCTTTCCGATGTGCGGGTGTCTCTTTAAACAAAACAGTTTGTGTTTACTTTGGAACAAAGTGACTTCGCCCCCTAGACAAATATGAGGGCTCATATCTGAAGAATCTGAAATTCAACTTACACCTTATATACATTTTTAAGGCAGCACTCTCGAAATTGACTAGACTGCTGGTAACGGGGAGGTGAAGGTTCTAATTTCTGTTGGTTTTTCATCAATGGTTTTCCACTATTCCTATTCGCGAATGTGGGTATATTTTATCTCAATTATACCGTCCTCATCCTTATCACATTGGTATAAATATGCACAAAAATATATTTTATGATCCTCAGTCTATGTAATGTGCTTGGCAACTGTTTAATTTTGGTAAGGTCTACCCTTTGTTTACCCTGGATGGAAACAAGCTTACCTTGTTTAGTTATACTTTGGTGGATATTATACTATGAAGCCATAGTGTAATCTGTCAAGGGAGGATGTTACCTTTTAGCATAAAGGAATTTAAATTCTGACGGCCTCGCCTTCTACCATCCAGGGTAGACGAATTGAGCTTACAGTCTTCCCTTGACGCCTTCTACTATGGCCCTATCTTATAAGCTGCAGCATAGTGTATACAAGCAAGGTAAGCTTGTTACCTTTCAGGGTAGAACGAAGTGTTCAAAATATACATCCCTTAATCCGTGGATTGTTTTCGCAGGTGAGCAGGTTCCTGGAGTCATCCGACCTGCTAAATTCCTCCACCGGCACCCAGAACTCTCCCATCACCTTGGACCCGCGCATCAAACAGCGACTGCTGCGACATCTCGACTCCTGCGTGGCGGAACTCGACCTGGACTTCGGTCTCTCACCGTCGTCCTCTTCCCCTTCGACCGCTGCGGGTTCTCCCGACGCCAAAGAGCCCGTTACGTCGTCACCTCTGGCGGCCGTCAAGGCCGAGGCCGACAGCGAGGCGAGACCCGACAGCAGCACGACGGGAGGCGACGAGAACAATAACAATGGTGTCAGCGGTGGGATCGTCAACCTCGCGAGGGCGAGCAGCAGTCTCGCCGGGAAACTGTCTCCCAGTCCCAGTCCTGAGCCAGAGATGGAGGGGATCACCACTGTGGCCGTCGCAGCCACTCCATCATCGTGTTCCTCGAGCAACCCCCTGCTATCTGTCGTGCAGGTGAGAAATTGAAAATTAAAATAATTATGAGTTAATAGTAGATCTATATACAGCTTATTTACAAAAATAATTACAGCCTTTAATACTAGCCGGAAATACTATTAAAAATTAATCTAACGTGTAATTTTTTATCAATTTGTAGCCCTACACGTGTCACCGCTCATTCAGGCTGCCCTAAACATTCACAAAATAATCTACAGGCCTCTGATTAGGAAGATTAAGTTACATAATGTGTCAGAATTTGTCTGAGGAGATGATGGGGAAAAAAGGCTTGAATAAAAACCCTAGATGCATCCAGTCGGGATTCTAGCCCCATTCTTCCTTAATCAAAACCAATCAAGATAGCAGTGAGCTATGCCTTCCAGTCTCAAACTGTTATTGGTGAGAAAGGCTCTACATTTAAAAAAATTAAATTTCTCATTGGGCCACAAGTTTTAAGAGTTTATGTTTTATAATGTTTCTCACGATTTGTGAACAGAAACTTGATGTACGAGGGCTGATGGTTGTGTCCGCAGGTGATCCCCTCGCGGCTACCGGACGGTCAGGTGGTGTTCCTACTGCCCAGCCACTACGTCCAGTTAGCGGCGGCGGCGGCCAGTCTCCAGCAGCAACAGAAATCCTCCTCCTCCTCTCCTTCACCCGCCCCCAGTGCGACCTTGTGGGCCACCCCAGCCACCACCCCTTGCCCTCCCAGTGAGGAACCAACCTCCAACATCCCCCAGTACGAGGACGAGGAGGAAGAGGAGTGCAACGACCAACCCATAGACTTCACCGTCAAGAAGAGGCCCGAACCTTTCGACACTGATATGGAGGAAGAAGGCCCGGTGTGGAGACCTTGGTAATGGGCATCCCTCCCTGTGCCCCACTCCTTGAGATACCCTACAACAAAGTACACCGGGTAGGTTCATCTTTTGGATGGGGCGGTGTAACTCACTGACCGCTCCCTCGCTTTTAATATAGGAACGGCGATTACCGAAAAATCCTACAATCGACATCGTGCTTCTTTGAGCTGCTTCAAAACGATCATCTGCGTTATTACACTTTTTTAGTTCGGCAATCGTCCGATAGGAGGGGACATATAACCTTTCGCCACCAATTGGTTAGGGGTTTTTTTTTTTGCCACTGGACCATCTGCATCTCTGGAAATTTTCAGGTCTCGTTTTTAGGAACACTATTTGACAGGGATTTTTGTACAAAAACGTCGACGAAGATAAACGTTTCTTCTTCGTCAGCAGATCTCGTGTTTTTTCAAATGAACTCGCTACATACAAGTTTGTCCTGGGTAATAAGTAGGAACAATATAAATTGGATTTTTTTTTTGTTTTGGATAATATAATTTTTTTTTCTTAAAATTACATGTTTTTAATGCACTTTTTGGTTCACTCAATTGGTTATATTTCATGGTTTAAACTAGCTACTACTTGTGTTTCGTATTAATTCATTTTTGGGTTGCATTCAAGGTAACACACAACATGTCCATTCAAGACAAATTCAAGATGTAACATTACGATCAAAAATAAATCGAGCAATTGACCTACTATATAAATTGATAAAATCATTACATAATTTTTATTATATATACCCTTTCGCTTCTCTCACTACCGACATAATCGTTATTTATAGATAAAATTTGCTAATCTAGTTATTCCATCTCAAATATATACATATATAAATAAACTTTCAACTATTTAATTGAATTATAATTTCCTTACTATTATTAATATAGTTCAATTTAAAATTCTATTTGGGTTATTGTATTAATTTCGTCGAAGTTTTCAAGCTCAGAATCGCGTTCTTGATGCCATCTACGTGGTATTAGCAACTAACAACACGTGAATTAAAACCAAACCTACTTTAATATGAAAGCTACACACAAGAAGTTTTGACTCGGTCCAAGAATGGAACAATATTTCACCTTGTAGGAGGCAGGTTTATTGCTTGCTCGCTCGCCAGAGGTTTAGCTCATAGCTTTATTCACTGCCTCGTGGCAAAACATTCATTGCAGGCTCTATATTGTAGGCCTAATGTAATCTATGTATTATATTGTAAAGAGTTAATTAAGTGGTTAAAAAAATACTATATTGTAAATAATAGATAAGCTATTTAAAGCTAATATTGTGTGTGTATTAAAACTTTATGGATAGGCACAAGTCTAGCTAATTTTATTGGTTAATGATATTATTAGTTAAAATGTGACATAAAATTTAGTAACACATTGTATCAATCTCTTAACAACAATAAAATAAAATATTAGTTTTGAAGCCAAATTTTACTATTTATCTTATTTATGAAATGCAAAGGAAATTAAAAAAAAAAGTTTGGTTGTATTGACATATTAGTTTCTATGACGTACATCATTCGCCCATCTTTGTGACTTTTATTTTACGTCGGAAGTTTAAACACTTTTAATGATTTGGAAATTAGTCTCTCTCTCTCAAGAAACAAAGTAAGGCTCTCCAAAATTACTTCAATTTTGTAACTTTTTTCCCTATGTATTTTGATTAACTTTTACAATATCTTCCAGACATCTGTTCACGATAATTTGGACTAAGAAAAAACACGCTTGAATTGTTGCGTGTCTATAAGTATATATTTGTTTTCAAGGTTAAGTCATGTAGAGAAGAACAATTCGATTTTTGGTTTATTTTTATCACTATGAAGGTGGTCATTCAATAAAGATTAATCGGCACTAATTTGGGGGACTAGATTTTCTTTTAAAAACAAGGCATACACATAAAATTGGTCAATTTAGTATATTTGAGATGGCGGTTTCCAAGGCCCACAGTTCAAATTCCTAACTACGAATAATACACTTCAAAGAAAAATAAGACAAAAGAAGAATTTTAAGAGATAGAACACTCGAATCCCATTTTATTTAAGCAATTTGAGCTTCATAAAATTCTCAAAACTATCTCAAATGCAATTATGAAGGCGTTGACTTTAAATAACAGTTTTAATAAATTAGTAGAAGAAATTATATATACTTATGTAGTTGGTAGGGTAGCAAAATCACAAAAAGGACACAATTGTATTAACTTAATATATTTTAATTTTTAAGTTCTAAAAAAAATTTCTTCTTGTTTTTTACGACGTACGAAACATGGCAAACAAAATGTCACTATCCAGTGGCATCAGGCCTTGGGAAAAACTCTCTTTTTACATTAAATTTTAAATATTTTCACTTCAACTAAAATTGTGAATTCGAGATTAGAAAGAAAATTTAAGATTCGGATTCGAGCCAGCTCTAATTTTAATGAGCTTTCTTTTGTAAAGTTTTTGGTCTTAACAACCTGCTTGGGCTATCTGCATATTTATACTATTGGACTAATGGTGAGGAGGGTAGAGTTTAGGGAAAATATAGATACATTTGCGTGGTTGAATAGTGGGAAATTATTTAATAAAAAAACACTTCAGTCCACTCCAGTGGTGAATCCAGAGATTTACTTTAGGTGAGAAGGAGACGTACACTGTAACTAAAAGCTTATATTTCTGTATTTTTTTTTAGGGCACTTAATGTTTGTAGTGCAGTGTTGCCCAAATTGTGGGTCGCGAGCCTATATTTGGTGGGTCACGAAAAGTTTTTGAAATGTGAAACCTTTGTAATCATTTGAAAAAAAAAATATCGCTGTGAAAAAAATTATTAAGTGGTAAAAAAGGCACTAAAAGAATATTTAAATTTAAAGGAACTCCCCCCTCGCTTCTTTATGTCCATTAAATCTTGGGGGGTTCACTAAAGTATGTCGTTCTGAAAATGTTTGGGGTGCACTGGCGTAGTGTTACACCTTTTGAGTATCAAGTTGTAAAAACATGCAGACTTTTATATTCTACATTTCTTCAATGCTCTATATTATAGTTCACCTTGATATGTTTTTACTAGAATTATTTGTAGTAGGCCCATTTTATGGGATTATAATGCCCTTCTTTCCATCCCTAAACCCCGTCTAATAGGTGCGCCACTAGTACACTCACCCAGGGTTTGAACCCTTACCACCCCGTGACCGGTATCTAGACTGATGCCTTTGTCTATGCGCCCACTGACGCGATTTGAAGTGTGATCGCTCGCATCGGTGCCCCAAAGCGTTGCTCTCGCCATAGACTGGGTTGCCGATGATGAGGATATCAGGTTAAAATCTCGTTAGAATACTGAGAATTTTTTAAATAAATGGTTTTCCACTCTCCTTTCACGCAAATTCGGGTACATTTACTCTCAAATGTCACCTTCCTGGTTCTAATTACATTATCGTGTTAAGTATTTATGTTCACACCAAGCGATGATGGAAAACCCCTACAAAAACAGTGTAATCGCTTTACGATAGGGTCGATAAAATATTTAAATGACATTTAAAAAATTATATTACATATAAAAATACAATTATAAAATTAATATTTATTTCTATTGATACTATCTATCATAAATTACATCTGCAAAACATGAATATATGCAAATAGCTCTAAACATCTACTTACTCACCATTGTATGGAAATCACACTACAAATGGGATCAAAGGCCACACTAGTGCTTAAATTGTCAGGGAATGGG
>CABFWO010000407.1:0-12904 GCA_902155825.1 Timema genevievae
TTAGAGGGGGGGGGAGGGGGGGAAGGATCACCGTGAACTTGAAGCACTCTCATAAATAAAGTTGATCCCTTTTATAAATCTGAGTACACGGTCTACATTGGCACCCCTGACACATGGGCAAGGAAGTTTAATAGGAGACTGCTTTGATCTAAACTAAAGAATTAGTGAGTGTCCCCATGCAAGCATCTTCAATACTCATCTCTGATTTAGGGTCGGCTGGTAGCCCCAAGGGTCTCCTTCTCCTCGTTGCTACGCCCCTGAATATGACCAATCGCAACTTAACTAACCTTACCTTGGTAAAAATACAATGAATAAACACGCTTCTTTAAGATGAAGTTAATTTGTGACCTTGAAATGCTGTTTAGTTTCTTAGTCCTCTTACAAAATATCCTATCATGATGCCCTGTTCTTCTAAGAGTGTATGTACGATTGTACGTGATTTATATATAATTCCTACATTTCAATGGAAGTTTTTTTTTTTGCATCTTGTCTTTCTTCCCGTCCTGGATATAAACACATACAAATCGGCTGGGGATAAGGAAGGTTGAATTAAAGGAAACGTACCCGTATTTGCATAAAGATCTAGTGTGATAACCTTTTTAAAAAAACTCATTACATCGGTCAGGGATTTGAAGCACAGACTCCCCCATCTTTGGCAAATCAGACTAGAATAGATTTGCTTTTAGTCCGTGTGACCACCCATGCGTGTTTGATAAAGGTGTTTGGACGATTGGTCATCTCGTATTTAATTCCAATTTGCGTAATAAAATGGTATCTTGGGTTATATGAGGCTATTTCATGTTGCATACTGATATTATTTTGTGATACTTAATTTATAAGATCGATTATTTGTTAGCACTACGTCCTACTACGCATTCCAGTTATACTTTTATGATTTTTAGGGATTAGGAAGGTTATATTTAGATAAAGTGTATCCGCATTTGTGTAGAAAGAGAGTGGAAAACTATTTTGAGCAAAATCCACCATCAGTACCCTCGACCGAGATTCGAACCTTGATCTCCCTGTCATCGGCAATCTAGTCTACTGCTAAAGTAGCGCCTTATACCATGCGGCCACCGAAGCGGTTTATTGGCAGTGTGTTTCACCATGAGTCCTAAACCAAACATAACTTCAGTAAACTAACAAACTACACGCATGAATATGCAAGACCGAACAAAAGAATAATAATTAATAATATAAGAAAGACTAATAATCTTGTATGTAGATTACCTCGCGGACACATATACTACAGCCCTAATTTCATAGGAAGGACCTTATCTGACAGCTAGAAAAGCTATTAGAGCTAATTTCCTGTATTTATACGTCAATCTATGTGATTTGCAACTGTTACGTGTGATAGATATAGTAAGTTTCTCAAATATAACACTAATAATACAGTAAAATGTTATCATTCGTTGTTGACGTCAAAAAAAGTTTGTTTTTTCTAGCAGGCCCTTGCTAAAATAATCTTACTATATTACATTATGTATATTGAAAGGTAATCCGGTTAGTCGAAATCTGTTCAAGCTGTGAGACTATTCCTCCCACATGTGTGTTGAGACATAAGGTTCACATCGCGGCCAACCATTAAGCTTTTATGAACCTTTGATTATTGTTTTGATTTTAACATTAAAAACTAATTAAAATAAAACTGTGACGAGCACACAAAATCAACATTAAAAATAATTATTTCTTTAAATTGTGAGAACTAGAGAGTTGCTTATTTCGGGCAGAGATAATTTTGACAAGGAAATGAAGTGCTTGCATATTTATTAAAAGTAAAGTTTATCTAAAAAAAAAACCTTATTGTACTTATGTAACAACCATATAGGTGGCCGTGTAAAAAGAGATTTAGACTTGTACTACACAAAGTCGTCTTTTACGGGGAGGTTGAGGCTAGAATCCGTGCTGAGTCTACGTCATCCTAATAAGCAACCGCGCCTTGAAATGCACTCGTATAGCACTGTAACTTACGTTTCAACAAAATTCATTGTCTTTGCAATATTTTTTTACACATAATTTACGGAATAATATAAATTATTTTAACATTTGTAAAACAACCATAGGTCCTCGCATGGCCTAAAGCGTTGCTCACGTAATTGACAGGAATGCTATTGACAAGGATATCGAGTTTCGAACCTCGGTTGGGTGTACAGAGGGTGAATTTTCCTAAAATATTTCACACTCTTCCTTCACAAATATGTTTGCACATGCCATCCAAATGTTACCTTCCTCATCGCTATCCATCTAGTGTGAACATAGGGATAGCTCAAAGGGCTTACAAATTAAAGAAACACCAGGGAACAATTTGTTTGCTAACAAAATATCATAATTTACAATTCGTCACTCTCGCAATAGACTAGTCTGATGATGATGTGTAGATCGGAGTTCAAATCCCGGTAGGATATACTAAGGTGGATTTCCCTAAATGATTTTCCACCCTCCGCGAAAATTTGGGTAAACATCCTCTAAATTCAACGTTCTTTATCCGTAGCTCGCTAGCTTAGTTAGTATATATGTGTTTAACTTGAACAGGTAGTATGACGCGGTGCTAAATAAAACTAATTATGATATAACTCACTGAAAAACTCTTGCCTTAGCATTTGTTTTACTCGTTGCGATATAACTGATAGAAATGAGTGCCATCTGTAGGTTTAAAAGGTGTTAGTATCAAAACATTACCAACAATCTCTAATAGAGGGTAGTACCGTTCGGAAACAATGCTGTCTAGCTATCATTATTGGTACTTATAGTTTATAATGTTCAAATGCGGCCCGCGGGCTACGTCCGGCCCGCCAATTTCCGCAGATTGGCCCGTGGATTGAAAGTCCACTTACTCTTACTCTATCACTGAAGATGTGTCGTATAGTTCAGACAGAATGTAGATGTGCCTGACCTTGAACGGCCAGAGAGATCTTCAGTCTCTTATTAGTGGTGGGGGAAGCGTCAAGCCCACTAGCCCAGTGTTACTCGGTCCTTGGCGCCACCAACATCGTGTTTTTACAAGGGAGTGAGAACTTATCCTCCAGCGGTGTGTGTCCCTCACTCTAGACCCGGTATTTCTCCCTCCAAGCGCCACCAACATCGTGTGTTTACAAGGGAGTGAGAACTTATCCTCCAGCGGTGTGTGTCCCTCACTCTATACCCGGTATCTCTCCCTCCAAGTGCCACCAACATCGTGTGTTTACAAGGGAGTGAGAACTTATCCTCCAGCGGTGTGTGTCCCTCACTCTAGACCCGGTATTTCTCCCTCCAAGTGCCACCACATAACGGCTGAGCTATATTCTTGCTTTTGACCTTGAACAATGCAGGTGGCGGGAGACAGGGAGGCTGAGAGTGACTCACACCTCTTCTCCCCTCCACCCAACAGCAGACGATGTCTCGCCAGTTGATATTTGCTTGGCATATTGTTCGTGCGTTATTTAGAGTAATAGCGGAGTGCTTTGCTTGTAACTTATCTTATTGTAAATTTCCCATTAATTGTTTATATTTCAATAATGATTATTTATGTTTATATGATATACTTTTTAATATAGGCCTAGTCCAATTCTAACTTTTCAATATTTTGAATTTCACTGAAATATATCAATATTATATACATAAAATTACGCTTCACTCCCCCCTCACCCCCTCCTAACCTCCATTCCTTTTAAACTACAAAACTATACTCTAATAACGTTCCAAATTACTGCCAGATATGATTATTTGGATTGGCCCGCTTGAATAACTAATTGAATAGTCCTGGCTTAGGCTATTAAGCTTTTTCACAAAATCGGCTTTTAGTAGCCTTTCTGTCAGTATATAGATTAAATACGTCCGTGGTAGCGTATGTCCATCTGGAATAGGAAACACGAAAAAGGTAATTTTAAACAGTAACTCAAAGTTTTCAAGGCGCAAATATTATAGTGAGTGCGTAAACTCGTTAGAGGAAGAGGGGAGGTGTAATTGCAGGGTGTACTTCTAATTTTTAATTTTCTATCTATATCTTACATTGGTGTATAATTGTGATGTGACTTGGACTGGCTAAGGCGATTGACCCTTTTTATTTGGCGTGGAAATGCAGTACCATGGGTACAGAGGGTTACCTTCAAGAATTTTTATTGTTTTGCAATTTTCTTTTAGAAAAGTCTTTGTTAAAGTATAGAATCATGTTGATTAAGTTATACTTTTTATATACACACCTCCTCTATAATTCTAACAGTGATCAAATTTCAATAATTTTGATATTTTTCTATAGAAAACTGCCGGCTGCATAGCAAAAAAATAAGAAAATGTAACACCTAATAAACATTGATACATTATCCTAGAAAAGGTGTTGAAAATATTACTATAAAAATTTCACTCGTTCTCGAGAAAACCGGTATTTCCAAATTTATGATTTTTCCGCAAGAACTGTCCGGTAGCTAGCTAGCGCCCATCCACGGTTTGCATGATCCATATATAAGAAGAATTCTTTGGTCGGTTGTGAAGCCACGCCACGCCTTTTACCCTCCCGCCCACCATACCAAAAAATAGGTTTTAGACTTGCACTCGATAGGGCCAAGGGCCTTAAGTGCGTCAAGATTCAACCCACTTCGCAAAATAGCTTTAAAGTAAAACCTCTTTTTGTCTGTTATTACCAACAAACTAATCAAAATATGTTTGAAACAAACAGGATTAAATGAATTAATTTTAAAGATATGAAGGAATAGTATTGTAAACAACCCCGTCGAACCCCGTCCTATTGAGTCGTTGACAACCATGCTAGTGCACATCTATGCCAGTTTAACATTATTGTTTTGATAATGAACAGAAAGTAATTTACTAGGTAATTCACGCTATTATTATTGCGCCGTGAGATACTTATTAATGCAATTTGTGTCTCGCTTGTGTGGAGCGGGTAACATACAAGTCGTGGCGACACTGAATCATGTATATTGCTTATCGCAGTCAGTTTCTTTTTATTCATTTATTAGAAATATTGAACAAGCACTTTCTGAACTGACGGTATACTCAACACACGACTTATAAATTAACTTAAATCTAGAACAGACACAACTTCCAGACCCCGGACGTTAATTTATCACTTTGAAATAGAAAACCAACATTTCACTTAAGATACATTTTTCGGTCATGCCAGGAATAGACATATTAGGTAGGGTATTTACTATCCATTCTTTGACTCAACTTGTTATCTAATCATTAAATATATAGGCGTTCATGTAGATTGTGCAGTACTACTGGTATTTAAGCTTTTTTTGAGATTTGTCTCTGTTTATAAAGTGTACGTTAAATTCTTCAATCATAAAGAAAGTATCGCATTACAAATGAGTCATTGCTGTCCAAACAATTTCATCGGTAACTTTATATTTAAAGTTCTGATGTGTTGATTCACTCTGTATTGACAGTTCAATGCCTATCATCTTATTACTTTAGTAGTCAGAGGGATCAGGATGAGGAGTGGATGCTAAGAAAATAAATTAGTACTCGTCTTTAAAGTGGTTAGAAAAAATCTAGTTCTTTTTTTTATAAATCTTTTGAGTTTTATCACCTGTTAATGTGACACGCTTATGTACTAATTAAGTTAATAAGCTACGTCTCAGTTAGTTTGAAAATAGAGGAAATATACCAACACTTGAGGGTAGGGAGAGTGTAGAGTCATTTAGAACCAACCATTCTCGGTTCATCCGACTGGGGTTAGAAACATGTCCCTGTCATAGCCAGTCTAGTCTATTCCAAGAGTGACATCTTAGTCTATGCGGCGACAGAAGCGGGTCATAAAGTAGTGTCCTATTTGTTTGAGGAATTAGTATTAGCAGCATTAGCCTGGAGGGAGGATAGTGAACCGCAAGGTAATACAACTAAACCTTTGTGCAGCCGATTGAGATTGAAACCGACCTCACGAATCAAAGTACTGTGACCCCGCTGTCATCCTAGCGTGTCAAACGTTTAGTCCGGGCTTTAACCATGAAATTGAATTAATTGAGCTGGGGTGAAAAAAGTATAATTTAAATAAAATGCACCCGAATATTTCTAATAGAAGAGTGGTAATTCACTTAAAGAAAAATGTGGTACACCATGTCAGTATTACCACCCCTGCATATTCCTATCATTCTTTCGTAAATTTCTTCAAGGATATTAAACAATTTATCCACATATTGTTCTGACATCCTGAAATAATTATAAAATATTGATTGATTTTTCCTTTATAAAATACTAAGCACGAGATATAAAATTTTGAGTGTTAATTGGGTGCACCCATTGCTTCCGACACCTTTTCTTCCTTCTCTTTAGCACCAACAATACAACTACATCTTCTTCAACATCCTTCATAGATCTGAAATAACCGAGTGTTTTGTGTGTGGCCGATCGTGTGAAAGGACACTAAGTCTTACTGATTTAGACTTGTCAAACACACGTGTTGTGCACGTGTCTTCCGAGAATTAGGCAGTGATAAACCAACCACCAGATACGTGGAACTTTTCTTTCACTTCACAAAAGAATCTTAATATTGCGGGTTCTCTTTTCTTTTATTATTTTTCCCCCCTTACCCCACGTTATTAATCCCCTCCTCAACATCAGCAATTTCTTGAATACCATCACAGCCGAAATTTCAACTTTTATAGGATCTTGTGTTTTTTAATTCTCCTCTTCATCTTTTTCTGTTTCTCTCTCTTTCCAGCCTAAGCTTTCCTCGTCTGCATGTTTTTATCGTTCGGCGACACCACCTGTCCCCAAAAATAGGACGTTAGTGCTAACTAACACTTTCCACTCTTAATACACCCCTCCAACTTGGATAAAGAATTGGAATGGGGACACGGCGGTGTTAAAAGACCAAAACACGAGTCGAGGATTTTATTATATTCATTAATATGTGGTTTGGTACATAATCTCACACATGTAAACTAAGACTGAGTGGTAGATGAATGGTGCTAGTACGAAACCAAAACACGAGTTGGAATGAAGGGAGTGTCATATAGGTGCCGGATTATTGGACTTGACTGTAGAGGGATTAAGAACGAGGGGAGAAGTTTGTTGTAATTACACATTCTTTTGTGTTAGAAAAATATGATGAAACCACAATAATAAATCGCGTGTTGAAAACTAGGATTACTTCAACCTCCCGAGAGTCTGACCTCAACCTTCTCATTACCTTTAATATAATATATTGTGAGCCTTAGTCTTCTTTACCACCATGGTGGATTAAATGGTTTCTTAAAAAGAGGATTGTAAAATCAAACTGATAATTCCATTGGTTCTGGTTGTGTTCGAACCTTCTTTTTACTTATACATTTTTATCCATAATTTCAGTCTTGTTTCAAAAATGTGTTTCTCATGTGTAAAACATATGTCTAGTATTTACAAAAAATATTTTCTGTATTAAAACTGCAACAAGGATCTGTATCGTAGCAACACATTTTTGATAATAATGCCCTTGACACGATATTAATGTTTTTTAATATACAAAATAAAATATTATATATAAGCTTATTACTTTATTTTTGTTTTCGGTTTCATAATTGCTAAATTTACATATTAGATGATTACCATAACTCCACTGTTTTCTGGAAAATACACGACATTGGTTTCTTTTTGATGGTTTTTATTTTAAATATTATCAAAAATGTCCTCTAGAAAGCATTTGTTTGCTAGTAGCTTTTATTATTGCTAATGACATTGGAATATAGTTTACAAAACACGCCCACCCACAATCTCCCTCCTTTCGATCAATGATTTATTTGCCTAAATTTACCATTTTCATCATTAATTTTTGTATAGTGATTCTTCGTTGATAAATATTAAAAATAGACCATCAATATTTTTACAAGCTGCATCGAAATAAACACACACAGATGCGCGGACTATAGAGTTGGTCTCGTATATAAATCTTTCCACTCCTAAATAATTACAGTACATTTCTTATTGAAACTACAGTTAACATATATATCTTATCCGCTTGATACAGAAAGACAATCTTCATTTTCATGACTTACTAAGCTAAAAAAAAGTTTATGCACTTGATGGCAAAACAATTATTAAAGTTTGGTCTTGTTAATAATGGTCTATTATTATTATCATTATTACACGTACTAGGCTAAACGCGGTTTAACTAGGCACTGCACAAAGTCGCCTTTGATGATCACTTTTGGGTTTGAATTCCACATTTCAAACTGAAGATGGTTTTTCAAGTTAGTTCTTTCCAATGGTTTTACCCTCCTCTATTCATGATTATATGTGTGCACTTTATTATACAAATACCTAAATAATCCACACGTTATTAGATTTATAAAAATATAATGAGTGGTTTTTACCTTTATTTTACATTCTATACAAATTATTATTAAATCTCCAAACACCAAGTAACCCTGCACCAAAGTAACGAGAAAGACACAGCACTAATATCTCACGACTGTTAGAGAGATTTCTTGGTTAAGTTTCAAAGAGGACCTGACCTTACATTTCCGGGTATTATAAGAAGAGGAATTCACTAGCAGTCCTAAGCTAAGCAAGGATATTATATTCATACACCTGTGTTTATGATTACAACAATTACCATGGCTACCAAACTCCGTTACCACCCTCGCCTACACACCATAATAACGTGTTGAACTCATGTCATTGAATTATGGCCATGATTCAAACCCTGACCTGATTACTAAAATTTACAAAATGTCGTACGTGTGACCAATTTTTTAAAATATAATTATTTGACACAGCCCTTCACATTTGAACTTTAGCTTGGACATTGTTGTTCTCTTCAAAACTACACGCCATGAACTTCAAAGCCATCACACATAAATGTGAGTTTCTGTTCTCCCGTGGGAGTGTTCAAAATTAATTCAAACTATTCTTATAATTTCTCAAACATAATATAACCAAGAAATTTTTTTTTATATCAAGTCAACATGTTCATATTTTACTTGAAATATTTCTAGTGGTAAAACAAGCTGTGACTTTTTTCACGCTTCATATTAAGTAACTCCATTATAACCGCTGCAAGGGTTGTCATAACTATCAGGATACTACAGCACCCATAAAGTTATTCTTTTCCTCACAATTGGAACTAGACTTACGATATTGTATTATTTTTTGCCCGTTAAAATGAAATATATTGCGATCTTCATATTTTTATATAGATGAGTGAATTAATTTTTTCTTTAGTTTATATTGCCTTCACCATCATTTAATAATATTATAATATAGCAATAACGAATTTAAATTTAACCTTCAGCAGGGCAACCTCGCTAGGTTGAAAAGTAAGCTATTTAACGGGGAAACCAGTGTGTTAGGAAGTGGTGGCTTGTGTTAATAAAATCCAGTACTTAAATTGGGATTGAAGGCGACAAGAGAAAATTTTACTGTAATTCAAGTTTTCATGGCAAACAATTTTTTATTGTCAAAATAAACAAATATTTCTTCAGTAGCGTTTAATTGTCTTCACATAATAAACCCAACATTTGTTGAATATCTTTCAGGAGCATATTAGCTTTTAATGAGAAACTTTTTAAATGAAGGGAAAAATTTGTCATTAAATTGCAGGACACCCTGGACAGATATTAAAGAACTGTTGGGATAATTATGTTAAGGAAATTAAATTCTTATGTTTCTACTGGAGCAACATCTATTTATTATAGTCATTTGTATGAAAAAAACATTTTTGGTCATAGAACTAAAAAAATATCTTCCCTTATCTCACAATACCAAACTATCCCACCTTAAGAGTGAAATGCTCTTGAGTCGGATTTACTGTTGAGATTTAGATAAAGTTTCGAATCCCCACCAGTTGTACTGAGGTAAAATTTAAAGGGATATCCCCTAACTCCTTCAACGCAAATGTGGTTGATCGTTGTCTAAAATTCTACCATCCTCATACCTACACAATTATCATTTATTTTCTGAAAATACTTATTGACACAATCCGATTTTACTAGGGAAGGTAATTTAGAAATTACAATTTGTTCTGAAAAAAATTAATAATCATTAATTTACTATTGTATTTTAATTTTAATTTATTGGTATTGATAATATATATATATTCGAAAACATTAACGGAAATTAATTTGACTTGACGTATGTATACATTATCTTTTATAAATGTAAATAAGCCCCTTTATATGAAAATTTGAGTTAGCAAAGTGCGGCTTAGTAAATATTCCATAGAACAACATTTTTATTCCATTTATTCTCATATTTATCTTAGATTAATTGAAAAGAACACATTTATCTGTGAAGACACGCATAGTAATTAAGTGTAAAAAACACATGATTCTGGTGGGGATCGAACCCTCTTCCTAAACATGTATAAATTTGAACAATATTTCATCTTTATTTAAATCAAGATCTATCCAAGTTTAAAACACAAGTGTCTACTATTTATAAAAAATGTCCGCGGGCTGACACTCTACTACAGACCTCTCACTCTACTGAATCAGAGCGACTAATTTGCTCATCTAACTCCTCAACGGTACATGGCATAGCCACTTGCCCTACCGCGGACATCAAATATATTAGAATAAAATAAAATATTTATATTGCAACAAAGATCTGTATCATAGCAACATATTTTCACTTATTAATACCCGGGATACGAAAATATTATTTTATATAAAAGTTAAAATATAATTTTTAATATATTAAAAATTTTTTGACTGGTTTTTTCCTATTTATTAACTTGCCAAACTTATATATTAGTGTTAAACCTAAGATTATAATGACTCTCCTCCCCCCCCCCTATTATTAAACACGACATCTGTTGACCTTTTGTGGTTCCAATAATAAATATTACTAAGAATGTCCACTAGAAAGCAGTGAGGCTACCTGTATGTTGCGCCCTAGTAGCTATTAAAGGAATTATTAATTATAATTTTAATTATTAAGGAACATACAAACACCGTCTCTCTCATCTGGAGAATGTTGATACATTTGTTTAAATGTACACTTCTAATTTTGTATGTTAAACCATGGTTGATCATTTTATTGTGAAAGTGTTATGCCATGATATATAACAACTGTTTACCAAAAGTATCTGCAAAAACCCATGACGTTGAATATCTAATCAAAGGCGTCCTACTCGTTTAATTTCTCTCACGAATGATGATGAGATTGAGGATTGAATTACGACCGGATGTAATTAAGGGGTTTTGACTGAATTGTATACCACTATTCTTTCAACAAGCAAATTCGAGAGCATCTCTTCTAAATTCTTCCTTCCTCTAACCTATTTGATGAGTGTAAATATACAGATAGCATGGATGGGCTGTAGGATGCAAATCACACAAAAAATATTTTGTTTTATTGTTTACAACTAAACATTACGTTACAATATAAAATCACTATAATTTTTTGTTTTCAAAGTAAAATCAAGACAGGAATAGAATCTGTGTTCATACAAGACACAGCCATTTGGGACACGATAACTCACTATGGAAAAATATTTACAAATCAATATACTTCAATAAATACTATTACAATATAATTATCTTTAACTGTAATTTTTCACCTATACATTCTTTACTCTTCTCGATTTATTTTAATCTAGATGGAAAAAAGATGAAGACTAAAATTAAAAATGTGAGTCGCAAATTTCAATGTTTATTAATAATAATCCGATTTTGAATTAAAGATTTTTACGGGACTTTTAATCAATGACAAAACACCAAACATCACCTAACTATTTTTATCACTAGAAATAAATATATTCCAATATTTACAGAAACTTACCTGATTGTCTATAAGCTTGAAATGTCAATAGATCTTATTTCATGGCTTTATACGCCAGTTCTTCTCTTGCAGAGTTTTATTTCTGTATATTATATCAATACATATCAAATATCAATTTTTTAACGCATATTTGGTGACATCAGATGTTTTAATCCGTGAACTTCTACCTGAATTTGTCGTATTTCGTGCACTGAAAAAATAATATTGTATTTCATTAGTTTGAATCATTTGCGATATTTCAAATCCTGATCGTCCTTATATCCCTTGAAACAATCCCCTCTCAAATTTTGTGGTAGAAACAAATCAAAAACACCCACTTTAAATCAGCCCAACAGATAACATTTTATAGTTACGTTTAGTTGTTTTAAGAAATAAAATTTTTCAAGCACATACAAAGAAATAAATCTTAATAAATTAATAACATAAATTATAGTAATTGATATATCTACTTAACTCCCATCTCTAACAGATCAACAGAAGGTTAAAGCTCCAAAATATTGTTAACACTGACTTAATCAACATGGTTTATAACGGTTTTATTATTACTATCAACTGGCTGCGTGTACTTCCTACGTTTCTTTATCGGTACCACTTGCTTGAGTAACGAGTTTATTTTCTAATTCAGGCTTCATCATGTTAAAATGAATAGTATCAGGTTGATACGTTACTAAAATCTAGAATTTGAGAGTATTGAAAAATTTCCATTATATTCTTAACTTCTTAGGTAAATATTTTAATATCCTGTTAAATTTGGTAAATATCTCTATCAATACCTTGTTTCTTTATAGAGAAAGTAGACACGCTACTGAAATTTATAAGCCAATCCTACTTTCTTAATTACTATATCCATGTTTAACTACTAATATTAATGAACTAGCTGGTTTAAGAATGGTTTTCAGAAGAAAAGGGAATGTAGTCTTATTCTATTGTAAAAAGAGAGAGAGGAATATTGCTACTTTCTCTTCTTTACCCCTACTAAAATAATTAATTCCATTCATTCCCGTGAGGTGACAGTAGTATTCCAGTTGTCGTTGTCACCCAATGGTATACAGTTCTCAACAGTTTATGACTCTTGAAGAATTCCTCCCTTTGACCAACCCCCCAACATCTACTTTGTTATGATCTCATCACACTTATAACATGAAAAGTTAAGTTGGTAGCTATGATGGAGGTTTAACACATTGTTAAACACTCCCCCCCCCCC
>CABFWO010000407.1:22820-85437 GCA_902155825.1 Timema genevievae
CCCCAACCAAGAAAATATGTCTCCACTCCTCCTGAATGTTTTAATGACGATGATTGTCTGTGACGTTATGATAGGTAAAACTAGGATTTCCTTTGTTAATTAATTTACGTTTTATTTAACGTGTTTTATTCATACTCGTATAACTAGGAATTAAAAACCATAAATAATTTTTTTTAAATCTAAAAATAAACCTATTTTACAAAATTACAATTTTTTTATCTTAAAGTAGTTTTTTGTTTACTTATTTTTTTATGTATCCTCTACAACTTTAAAATGGCTTATTGTTTTCCTGCCAGAATATAGATTAAATAAGTCCATGGTAGCATACGTCTATCGCAAATAAGAAACAAGAAAATATTATATGAATAATCATGTCATTTTTTCAAGGTGTAAATGGTAAATAGACTATGTAAACTCGTCAGAGGAAGAGGGGAATTATTATCAGTATATAAATAAGAGGCATAGTATGTTAAACTGCTTATTTGGTTCCCTTTATTTTTATTTCGTACATTGGTGTAGTCTGCTTAGGTGCGTCATGTTAAGATGTAACCCACTTCGCTAAAAACTTCAAAATATACAAGTAGTCGACGTCTTTAAAGTAAAACCTCTTTTTGTTTACCATTAACAAACTAATTAAATATGATCAAAACAAACAGGATGAAATGAATTAATTTAAAAAAGAAAAGAAGACAAATTATTCGTAAAGCACCCTGGTTTGAATCGAACCCCGTCTTCTTGAGTCGTTGACAAGAATACTACTGCACAACCCTGCAACAATTTTCCTCTAATATGTTGTTAATTAGCAGAAAATAATTCACCACGTAATATGCGGTGCAATCGTTGCCCCGTGAGGTACTTCTAGATTCAACCTGTTTGTCAATTCTGTAGTGCAGGGAACATACTCGTGATGGCGACACCAATCTACACATATCACAGTCATTATTTTATTAATTTATTTGAGGTATTTAACGTTTACTTTTTGAACAGATGGAGTATTCAGCACACGACTTATAATCTAAATAAATTCTATAACAGACACAAAATCGAGCCTCCTAACGTTAATTTATCACTTGTAAAGGGAAAAACCCACATTTCACCAGTGATACATTTTTCAGCAATTGTAGAAATCAAACCCGGTACCCTGAACTCAGCAGACATACACACTACATTCTGATATAAGGTGTTGAACCTTCATCGCAGTCAATCACACACAATATAATCCTGAGCTGTATATTCACTTTCACTCAACAACATTTTGTTATGGATTCGGATCTACGAGGCTGTGTATTTAATATATTTTCATTTATTCATTTTGGTATCTAACCAGCCACGTGGTGTAATGGTCATCACATCTGGCTCTGAGTCTAGATGTCCTGGGTTCGAATGCCGGCTGTTACATTGGGTATTTAACCCAACGGTCACCAGTGTTTGTTGTATAAGCCTGAAGTTAGGGTTAGGTATTTCCACAGACTCCACACCCTCGAACAATCGATATCACCTCATCTTATTGGGACATGGAAAGAACCCTCACGGAAAGGATGTACGGTTAGTACATTCGGGCGTACCCTTTACAACGTTAAATTAGTACTGACTAATCTTGCCACTACTGAGCTACGAGTGAAGTAGCCCATTCGCGCAATAATAAAAAACTTTCTATCTAATTAGTCTTTATATAAAGTTTTATTATGAGTTTGTATTAATATTGGTATTTAAGTTCGTTTGCAATTCTTCTATGTATATAATCTGTTTATAAAGTGTAAGTTAAGTTTTCCAATCATAAGAAAAGTATCGCATTACACTTGAGTGATTGCTATCTAAACAATTTCATCGGTAACTTGATATTCTGGCGGTGTAATTCACTCAGTATCGACAGTTTCGTGACTATGATCACGCTACTGTCGTATTCAAAGGGAACAGGATGAGGAGTTGATGGGAAAAAAACTAGTGGTCGTTGTTAAAGTGCTTATAAAACATTTTAAAAATCTAGTCCTTTTTACGCGAGTCATGAACTCATGATATTTGTAAACAATCACTGCTCTCTCATTAATTGGTTGCACAGGTTGCTCCCGTAAACCTCGGTCACATGTTCGCTTCCCGTGGCCATGAGTTTATTCTCCAATTTGAAACTTTTTTGTGCACATTCTTCTTGATATTGTCAGTGACAACTTGCACAGTGAACTACTTCTCACTCAATTCCAAATCTATGTTTAAGGTTTTATACCTGCTTCCCCCCCAAATACTTCACCTCTCAAGATGCCTTCCTCTCTTTTTATGTCGTACACGTGTGGCTCGACAGCGTGGCCTGATCAGAAGCTCGTCAAAAAACAATTAACAGCGTCTCCTTCACCCTCTCTCTCTCACCCTCTCCCTTACCCTCTCCCCCCTCACCTTCTCCCTCACACCGCCCTATAGTGATAATCGGGAAAACATCTTTACACGCACTGGTGCAGACATACCTTAAGTCTAAACGCATATGTACTAATTACGCTAATGTGTTAAAGTTGGGATCGGCTGCATTTTGAGGAATTTTACCTTTATTTGCGTGGAAAAAGAAGGGAAAACCACCAAACAAAATACAGCCTCACTACACCTGAGCGGGATTAAAATCTCTAAATCACCTTCATTGCCAGTTTAGTATATTGCGAGAATGACGTCTTAGACCATGCGACCATCGAAGCGGCTCACAAAGTTAGTGTATTATTTGTTCTAGGAGAGAATTTGTTATAATGGTAAGTATTAACCTTGCCAGCATTCGCCTGGAGGTAAGATAGTGAACCACAACTTTAAAACAACTAAACCTTTGTGCAACCAGTTTAGATTGAATCTGGCCTCACGAATCAGAATATTGTGACCTCGTGGTCATCTTTGGTTGTTAAACGTTTAATTGAATTTGTTCTTTTCTTTCGCACCGCGTTTTACTAGAAGTTTGGGCTTAAACCGTGAAATTAAACTATTTGAGTCACGCTAAGAAAAGTATAATTTAAATAAAATGCACCCGATGTTTCTAATAGAAGAGTGGTAATTCACTAAAAGAAAAATGTGGTACACCATGTCAGTATTCCAACCCCTGTAGATTCCTATCATTCTTTCGTAAATTTTTTCAAGGATATTAAACAATTTATCCACATATTGTTCTGACATCCTGAAATAATTTAAAAATTTTGTTTGATCTTTCCTTTATATAATACTAAGCATCAGATGCAAACTTTGTACTGTTAATTGGATGCACCCATTGCTTCTGACACCTTTTCTTCCTTCTCTTTAGCACCAACAATACAACTACATCTTCTTCAACATCCTTCATAGATCTGAAATAACCGAGTGTTTTGTGTGTGGCCGATCGTGTGAAAGGACACTAAGTCTTACTGATTTAGACTTGTCAAACACACGTGTTGTGCACGTGTCTTCCGAGAAGTAGGCATTGCTAAACCAACCACCAGATATGTGGAACTTATCTTTCACTTCACAATATAATCTTAATATTGCGGGTTCTCTTTTCTTTTATTATCTTTCCTTTTCCCCTTTACCCACGTCATTTCTCCCCTCCGCAACATCAGCAATTTCTTGAATACCATCACAGCTGAAATTTCTTCTTTTTATGGAATCTTGTGTTTTTTTTAACCCTCCTCTTCAGCCTTTTCTCTTTCTCTTTCCGGCCTAAGTTTTCTTCGTCTGCATGGTTTTATCGCTCGGCGACACCACCTGTCCCCAAAAATAGAACGTTAGTGCCAGCTAACTATTTCCACCCTTTATACACCCTTCCATCATGGATAATGAGAAACGACATGGTTAAAAGACAATAATACAAGTGGAGGATTTTATTATATTCATTAATATGTGGTTTGATGCTCAGGGCCAGTTTCATAGTCAAATTTAGTACGCCTAAAGTCCGAGTCAATACTAAATACAGGACGACACCTACCTATACCAAAACGGAATGGGCCAGTTTCGCATATGAAACTGGCCCATTCCATTCAATTTCAGGTAGGTGACGTCTTGTATTCAGTATAGCGCCGCACTTGAGGCGTACTAAATCTGACTATGAAACTGGGCCTTAGTCTTCTTTACCACCATGGTGGAGGAAATGGTTTCTTAAAACGAGGATTGAACAAACAGATAGTTTTATTTTCATTGGTCGCAGAAGGGACGCACAGTATTTAAGTGTAAAAACCATATTTTCTAGTTGTGTTCGAACCTTCTTTTTTACTTATACATTTTTATCCATAATTTCAGCCTTGTTTCGAAAATGTGTTTCTCATGTGTAAAACACGTGTGTTTATTATTTACAAAAATGTCCGTAGTGTTGAATAGCCAATGTCGGCATCGCATGCTTCAGTTTTAGATCGTCAGATTTATCCATCAAGCTCTATAACGGTACATGTCTCAGCCACTTAACACACCGTGGACCTGAAATATAAGGGAATCAAAACAAAAATGTGTAAACTGCAACAAGAATCTGTATCGTAGAAACACATATTTGATATTAATAGCCGGGATACGATATTGTTATTTAAAAATCTATGAAATATTATTTTATAAGATATTTTCAACATTCCCCACCCCCCAGTTTTATACTTACTAAATTTACACATTATGTGATTTCCAAAACACCACTGTTTTCTAGTAAAACACGACATTTGTTGCTTTTTGATGGTTATTATTTTAAATATTACCAAAATGTCCACTAGAAAGCAGTTGTTTGCTAGTAGCGTTTGTTAGTACTGATAACGTTGGAATATTGTTTGCAAAACACACACTCTCTCTTTGCAGATGATTCATTTGCTAAAAATTCACGTTTATAATTATATATATGATTATATAACTGTTTGATTTAATTGTTGTTTATTGATAAACACTAAACATATACATAGTATTAAGATTTTTACTAACATCATTGACATAAACTGACACAGATGGGTACGCGGACTAAGGAGTTAGTTTCATATCTAGATCGTTCCACTCTTAAATTGCAATGTAGGTCTAATTGAGACTGCATTTTATATTTTATCCGCTTAAGACGGATTGAATATCGTCATATTCTAAACTTATAAAGTTAATAAAGTTTATGGACTATATAGCAAAACCACCTAGTCTTGGTTTCCGTAAATAATTGTTTATTATTATTATTATTATTATTATTAATATTATTAATAATACTAGTCTAAACGCAGATAAACTATACACAGCACTTCACCTTTGCTGATCAAGCTGCGGTTTGAATCCCACATGTGAAACTAAATATGATTTTTCAAGTCAGTTCATTCCAATGGTTTTACCCTCCTCTATTCATGATTATATGTGTGCACTTTATTATACAAATACCTAACTAATCCATACGTTATTAGATTTATAAAAATATAATGAGTGGTTTTTACCTTAATTTTACATTATATCAAATTATTATTAAATCACCAAAGTAACTAGAAAGATACGTCAGTATCCCACGACTGTTAGAGAGATTACTTGGTTAAGTTTCAAAGAGGGCCTGACCTTACATTTCCGGGTATTATAATTGGAGGGATTCCATAACAGCTAAGCAAAGTTATTTTCATACGCCTGTGTTTATGATTACAACAATTAACATGGATTCCAAACTCTGTTACCACACACGCTTACACACCATAATAACGTGTTGAACTCATGTCATTGAACTTGGCCATGATTCTAACCCTGACCTGATTACTAAAATTGATTAAATGTTCTTAGTTGGACAATTTAAAAATAATTATTTCACATAACCCTTCACTTTTTATCATTAGCTTGCACAGTGTTGTGCTCTTCAACACAATGTTCTGACTATTTTAAAAAACCATCACACATAAATGTGAGTTTCAGTTCTCTCGTGGTAGTTTTGACGAATAAATTCAAACTATTTTTACAATTTCTTAAATATAATATACCCAAGTATAAAAAAAGTTTATATCAAGGCAACTTGTTCATATTTTACTTTAAATATTTCAAGAGGTAAAACAAGCTGTAATTTTTTTCACGCTTCATATTAAGTAACTCCATTATAACCGCTGCAGGCGTTGTTCATAACTATCAGGATACTACAGCACCCATAAAGTTATTCTTTTCCTCACAATTGGAACGAGACTTACGACGTGATATTATTGGAAACCTGTCAGACTGAAATATGTTGTGCTTTTCTTTTATATATAAATATAAATTAATGAATTAATTTCTCTAGCTAATATTGCCTTCACAAGATGTATCATTCAATCCTAATATAATATAGCAAGCTAATTTATAAAAATAATGAATTTAAATAACCTCACTAGGGAAAACCAATATGTAAGAAAGAAGTATTTATAAGATCCTCTATTTATGTCGGGATGTAAGGGGGCTATATTAAAGGTCAATGTTTTTATAGTTTTCATAGCAAATAGATTTGTTCGTAAAAATAATTCAAATATTTTTCCAGTACAATTATAGAGTTTAATTATCTACGCTTATTAATCTCAACAATTCTTGAATTTCGTTCATGATCATATTAGTATTTGATGAATAATTTTTAAATAAAGAGAAAAAAGTTATGATTAAATTCAAGAACACCCTTCACAGATATTCAAGAACTGTTGAGGTCACTTTGTGAAGAAAATTAAATTCTTTTATTTCTACTGGGGCAATATCTATTATATGTTTTTACCTGGAAAAAATTATTGTTATAACACTAGAAAAAATACTGCCCCTATCTCGCAATGCCAACCATCCCACCTTAAGAGTTAAAAGCTCTTTAGTCTGGTTTACTGTTGAGGGTTTTAATATAAGGGTTCGTAACCAAACAAGTTGTACAGCGGTAACTTTAATGAGCTTCTCCACACTCCTTCCACGCAAATGAGGATGAACTTTCTTTAAAATTCTACCATCCTCATAACGACACAATTACAATTAACTATCTGAAAATACTAACATGATACTATTTTTATAGTAAGGTCCTTTAAGAAAATACAATTCTCTTACTGAAAATTTTGAAATCTAGTATTGTATTAGTTTAAATTTATAGGTCTCATTAATATCTCTCAACAGCCATTGCTTTTGATCATGTGACTTGACGTATGTATACATGACAGTAAATCTTGTAGCTTTTATCACTGCAAAGAAATCCCTCTTATATGGAAACAAGAATTTAGTAGAGTGCACTGTAGTAAATATTCCATGGAACAACATTTTTATTCCATTTAATCTCATATTTATCTTAGATTAATTGAAAAGAACACATTTATCTGTGAAGACACGCATATTAATTAAGTGTAAAAAACACAGGATTCTAGTGGGGATCGAACCCTCTTCCTAAACATGTATAAATTTGAACAATATTTCAGCTTTATTTAAATTAAGATCTACCCAAGTTTAAAACACAAGTGTCTACTATTTATAAAAAATGTCCGCGGGCTGACACTCTACTACAGGCCTCTCACTCTACTGAATCAGAGCGACTAATTTGCTCATCTAACTCCTCAACGGTACATGGCATAGCCACTTGCCCTACCGCGGACATCAAATATATTAGAATAAAATAAAATATTTATATTGCAACAAAGATCTGTATCATAGCAACATATTTTCAGGAATTAATACACGTAATATGAAATTATTATTTAGTATGCAAAATAATTTTATTTAAAATACTTAAATTATTTTACGCCTTTTGTTTGTTTCACTTTCATATATTCATTAAACTGATATATTAGTTTTTAATAAAATCTATCCCTGATACCACCAGTTTTTGACAAAACACGACATCTGTTGACATTTTATGGTTTTAATCATAAATATTACCAACAATGTCCACTAGAAAGCAGTGAGGTTACTTGTATGTTGAGAACTAGTAGGTATTATAGGAACTAATAACGATGGAAGAAAGTAAATAACACACAGTCACTCTCTTCTAGCTAAAGGTGAGACATTTCTTTTAATGGACATTGATCCTACTGTTTATACCACTGTGAGTACGAATTTCCCCTCTATTTTTATAAAAAGTGAAACAATCGTCCGTGGAGATAACGGTTTGTGGTGTAATGAGAGTTGTCAAGAGTTCACCCATTCTAGTTCTGCACAAAACGGGAAACATCTTCTATCGGGGGAATGTTCCGGAACCCTCTCTAACACGTCATTCTACTCGTACATGGACTCACCTCGCACAGCTCTACCGGGATAAACTTACCATCTGTAGTCGAACTAAAGACCTAGTCAAGAACATAACCTTGGTTTGTAGCCAATAGCTATTACCAGTCAGCTTATTCTTAGACACCAAAAATGTTGAAAATAGGCATTAAAATATTAAACCTAGGCACCAGAACAACCCATTAAGAAAAATAAATACACCCAACAGGTAATATCAAATTGATTTTACTACCCACTATTTAATCACCTTAGCCAATTCACATTGATGTTTTTTACCGCCACGTCTCACTTCTCCTTCTGGCTATACTAATATATTGTACTAATTAAGCTAATATGTTAGAGGTTAGTAATGTGGAGTTTAGAGGAAGAGTATCTACACTGGCGGGAAGGGAGAGTGAAAGACCGTATATTAAAACATACCATAAATACATCAGACCCAGATTCGAATCTCCATCTCCCCTTCTTTGACAGTCCAGTCTACTACGAGCGTTACGCCTTAAACCATTTGACCACTTAAACAGGTCAATGATTAATATTCTTGATTTTCTTGAATGAAATGGGTTTTCAGATAAAATGTTTATTTGTTATTCGAAAAGCCAAGTTCTACTTCAAACGACGTTAAGGGACATAATTTCAAATTTATTATTACCAAAGTTGAACTTTTCTCCTGCAATGGAATTCCGTTTCCTCCCAAGATGTCTGCTCCTGCTTCCATTGTCCTCCCAAGATGTCTGCCCCTGCTCCCTATGTCCTCCCAAGATTTCTGCCACTACTCCCATTGTCCTCCACCCAAATTACGATAATTAGAATCTATTTTATAATTGTCAATTTTCAAACCTTCTACAAACAAGTACGCCACAAATTTAAATTTTCTAAGAGACTCGAATGTCTCTTTCCACAGAAACATAATATCGTATGCGAGAGAGAGAGAGAGAGAGGCTGAAGCCGATAAGAAGCATTCACGCACCTATTAATAAAATAGGTAAAAACCAATTGAAAAGAAACTTAAAGTTGACATATTGTTTTCGTAATAACATTAAAAGCATATATATCTAAACTAACGTAGTTTTGTTTCTTTGTTTATAGAGACAGTAAACACGGTACTAAAACGGTATTAAAACACGGGATACGAAATTATTATTTAATATACAAGGTAAAATATCATTTTATATATATATTACGTTTTTGGTACTAATAATGGTCGGTAGGAATAACCTCTCTATATCTCTTGTCAAATACCGATGCATTAAGTCCATATTTTTGTTAGAGTTCTTTTAGATATTATTTTAGTGTGATCATTATGTGTTTAATGACGTAAAATATAGGCATAGTAACAATTTTAATAATCGGTATCAATAAAAAAAACGCTGGTATTTCGCTAAAACAATATCTGAAAATTATTATCATTGTTTTATCGGGATCGATACAATCTGTCAAAACGGACAGCTATAGAACATTTGATTTGACGTACGAACACATTAAAGTATTTATAATACAACCTTTTCGACCATCAACGTTGCGGTCGGACTCGGTGTGCGATAAAAGGCAGCGCAGTAAACCATCTCTCCGTGCCAATCCACTTTTAACGATCCTAGAGTCGCGACACATCAATTGTGTCTGCGTGACCTAATAATATTAATACATTTCTTGACTAGCGAATTGCGTGTGTGAGAACTATCGTTTCCATTCAGTGGTCCAAATGAGCCAGTCGCAAGCACTGCAGGCTATCTGATAAACCGGTCATTTTTACCTTCGGGGGAGGACGGGGGGTTATTTTACATTACACATATAAGTTGTCTTACTGCATTAATTATTTTCCTTGATTTTACATTTAAACTTTAGCTTTTTTTAGCGTTTAGGACCTCCTGAATATATTATATTACATTAACCACTCTTGTTCTGTTTAATAAGTATATTAGAATCTACTTCAGTGGTTGTATATTCTATGACAGACATACATTTCCAGCCCCCGGTCCTTCGAGTACTTTCTGTGCGGCCCACAAGATCCAATTTAAGCACTTAAAAATGTAGAAATAAACAACAAATTAGGCTCTTGGAGCTGACGTAAATCGCTAACTCTCATGTAGTTCAAGGTGTCTAGAGAAACATAAATATAAAACATATTTCATGAATTTATCATGACATATAAAAAAATATTAAAGACCAAAAATGCTAAGTTATTAACTTATTCCATCAAATTAATATTTCAAACAAAATTTCATAAACATTTTGATTTTTTTTTTTAGATTTTCTCATTTCTTAAATATGCTATCACTGAAGAGGGGTTGTAAATTTAAGATAATTTTTAATAAACAAGTTCATAATTTATGATGATGATCATCATTTCCAGTTCTCCAGACTTTGACAGGTTGGAGCTTGAACGGAAATAGAATGAAGTGTCAAAAAGGGTTCCGGAACATTCCCCCGATAGAAGAGGTTCCCGTTTTGTGCAGAACTAGAATGGGTGAATCTTAACAACTGTTATTACACCACAAAACGTCATCTACACGGACGATTGTTTCAATTTTTATAAAAATAGAGGGGAAATTCGTACTCACAGTGGTATAAACAGTAGGAAAAAGGTCCATTAAAAGAAATGTATCATCATTTGCTAGAAGAGAGGGACTGTGTGTTCTTTACTTACTTCCATCGCTATTAGTTCCTATAATACCTACTAGTTCTCAACATACAAGTAACCTCACTGCTTTCTAGTGGACATTGTTGGTAATATTTATGATTAAAACCATAAAATGTCAACAGATGTCGTGTTTTGTCAAAAAACGGTGGTATAAGAAATAGATTTTATTAAACATTAATATATCAGTTTAATGGATATATGAAAGTGAAACAAACAAAAGCCGTAAAATATTCTAAGTATTTTAGATAAAATTATTTGCATATACTAAATAATAATTTCATATTACGTGTATTAATACCTGAAAATATGTTGCTATGATACAGATCTTTGTTGCAATATAAATATTTTATTTTATTCTAATATATTTGATGTCCGCGGTAGGGCAAGTGGCTATGCCATGTACCGTTGAGGAGTTAGATGAGCAAATTAGTCGCTCTGATTCAGTAGAGTGAGAGGCGTGTAGTAGAGTGTCAGCCCGCGGACATTTTTTATAAATATTAGACACTTGTGTTTTAAACTTGGATAGATCTTGATTTAAATAAAGCTGAAATATTGTTCAAATTTATACATGTTTAGGAAGAGGGTTCGATCCCCACCAGAATCATGTGTTTTTTACACTTAATTACTATGCGAGTGTTCAGAGATAAATGTGTTCTTTTCCAGTGATATAAAATAAATATAAAATTAAATTGTTTAAAAATGTTGTTCTTAAGGTTTAATTGTACCGGGTTTTATTACCTGCACGGATTACCGGCATATTAAAACTAATTGGATAGGGATGAGAAACGTATTGTTTTAAAAGAAATGCACTCAGTGCACTCATTTGGCTTTTGAATTCTGACATTTTCGTGATTGTCAAAACCGCCCATACGAGGATAAACCTTTATCCATGTAGTTTAAGTGCGAATTTCATATGAATATACTTGACAGTTAACTGAGGTAAAAATGGTCTTAACCTCGTTACTTCTTCTAAAATTAACTTGCGTTTAAACACAGGTGTATATTATTTTATTTTTATTCAAGGTAATTAAAATGCAATTCTTGAACCAACTGATATCAGCATACATAATATAAAAAGGTTTAAATATAAAACGGACACAACACCCAGCCTCGCCCATTAATTAATAATTGCGCACGTGGAAACCCACATTACATAAATTAAATATTTTTGGGTTATGCCGGGACTCGAATCTTTGACTCTCATTTAAGTAGATAAACACGTTATTGACTTGTCTAAGGTGTCATACCAAACATATAGCTAAAGCTGCATGGAGAGAAGATCTATAAACCTGCAAACTAACCACTGGTACACCAACACCCATCAAAGTTTCTCGATAAGAACTGGTTGTAATCCCCAGCGACCATCATCGGTTTGGGATACGAACCCCACGCGTCGATAAACTATGAAGACGAAGAAGAAGTGGAGGGAGGGGAGTGTGTTCAACAATGTGTTGACCACGAACCTCCTTTAACCTCTCTCATAATTACCAACTTAACTTATCATATCATAAGTGTGATGAGATCATAACAAAGTAGATGTTGGGGGTTGGTCAAAGGGAGGAATGCTTCGAGAGTCATAAAATAATCAGAACTGTATACCATAGTGTAACAATGACAACTGACATACTGCTGTCACCTCACTGAAATTATAGTATTTATCATGTCAAGGTAGTAGGTGTAAAGAAAATGAAGTAGTATACTCTTTTATTTCTCTGTTTTTATTATAAGATTTGTTCCGTTAATAACACAAAAATAATATTAA
Source organism: Timema genevievae (assembly GCA_902155825.1). Lineage (NCBI taxonomy): Eukaryota > Metazoa > Arthropoda > Insecta > Phasmatodea > Timematidae > Timema > Timema genevievae. The sequence goes on from CABFWO010000407.1 coordinate 35,348, forward strand.
CGTCTCAACCTCTACTCCTTCCAAGATGTTACTATCAGAAGAAAGTGGATGATTTGGGAACCTAAATTAGACAAAAAATAAAGACAGAAGGTTCATTGATGACTCCAAAATTATTTTAAACTATTCTTCTTCTTCTTCTTTAGTTTTCAAGGCATGTACACAATCTGTTTGGCAACTGCAACGCGCTGAAGGTCTCATGTATAGCCTCATCAGGCGATAAAATACAGAATCTTTAAACTACACAAATACAAAGTTGGTACAGCCCAAGCACTAAAATGAGACCACAATCCATTTTCTTGCTAAACGCAAACCATTCTTAGATAGATTATTTGACTAATATTAATAGGGAGATAGATTAGTATCATTTTATTAAATACTAGCGGACCCAACAGACGTTGTTCTGCCCGAACGTTGGCTGTTCGTTTGGGTGGCATAATTGATTACGATAATAAAACAAATACTATGTGATCATCACAATTACAAATTCACAATGAACTCCAATTAATGAGTAACAAAAATATTACAAATTCAGTGTTTGTCAAGACAACATACAAAATAAAACATATTTTCATTTTTGGCATTTCGCCCACAACTCCACAAATATCAGCTGTATCGAAAAACAGAAGTTCAATTATTCATGACCCGCCTCGGTGGCGTAGTTGACTAACGCGCTTATCGTGTTGAGCTCGACCGCCGAGGACGGGGAGATCGAGGTTCGAATCTCGGTCGGGTGAACTGGGGTGGTTTTTCCTAAATGGTTTTCCACTCTCTCTCCACGCAAATGCGGGTTCACTTCCTTTAAATTCAACCTTCCCAATTCCTAATCCATTAGCGTAATTAGTACTTAAGCGTATAACCCGAATGGGTAGTAAGACGCGGTGCTAAATATTATTATTATTATTAATTATTCATGAACTTTTCAGAAGGTTTTAAAGGTCAATTATTAATGAACGTATTAATTTTTTTAATGGTCAATTAATAATATTATATTCATTANGGGGGGGTGAAATTTTGAGGTTACATATTCTTATATGCAAAAAATCTTTTAAAAAAATTCCCCCCCAAAAATTCCATAAAAAATAAAAAAAATTCTAGAACCCGATTGCAGCGCCACCTACCGGGTCCAATTGTGAATCTAAACCATCCACGGATCCACTCAAACACACACAAAAAATTTCATCAAAATCGGTCCAGCCGTTTAGGAGGAGTTCAGTGACATACACACCTACAGAATTATATATATTAAGATATTGCCGTGTTGTTTGTTTGTTTGTATAAATGAAAAAAAAACCCCACTTGATTCTGATATTCACCACACTTAACAGGATGATAAAGTTTATCTTCACATTACAAAACTTATTAAAGAATATATCTAATATTGTTTTGAACACGTCAAAAGTGAAGTTAGAAATTAAGAATCTAGCTACTCACGCATTATTTACATGGCCCCAGTAAAATATTTAGGAAGTAAATATTGGGTAGATGATAGAATTAGTAAACAGTCAGAGAGCAAGTTATAACAATAAAACATATCTCTAAATCTTTACGAACACTTAACCTGGGCTAATTTCACATTAGGATTATTGAGTTGTTCTTCCCCTAAAATATCAGAGTGGAACGCTTCAAGCTGGAGAAGAGTTGGAGGGGATGGAAACGACTCGAGCCATTTACACTCTTGAGATATTCTTTTGTTTTGTTCAGTGCTCGAGAAGGGAGCAACATAAAGAATATCTTGGTTCAGTATCTCCCTCTCTCTACCATATTATATTGTCAATATTCAGGTACAATTACTTACATAACCACTCAAGATATAATAGTAGAAATTAAATGGTAATATTATAGTTATTTGTTAATATTATGAACGAAACATTTCATTGATACAATTGAGTGATGATGGGAGTTTTAAAGTTATTATATTTCGACAAAATAACTTTAATAATTATTTTTAAATGACTTGGTAAGCACCAAACGAAAAAAAATAATAGGTTCATTGTATTAGGCACATGTTCTTAATCAAGTCCTGAAAAAAAAAATCATTCTAATATACTTAATATAATACCATAATTTAAATAAATGTTCCTAAAGTTAAAAAAAACCATTAATTAGGAATTTGAGGTTAAAACTGCCATTTAAAAATTTCCTCTCACTATATCTTCATTAGGATCTTCGTCTTCCAATGTAATTTTTAATGTTCTTTTTTGCTGTATTGCCTTTTTACCTAATCCTAATCTAGATTTTTCAGTCACATAGCATTTACACTAGCAAATCCACACAGTTTGGCAGAAATTTCACTTTGCCCAGGTGGCCATCGTTAAATGTTAAGAATGGATCATAGACGCCTAGTTTATTTTTGTCAAGTCGTATATAAACTGTATGTGTTAGCAGCAACCATATTAGTCTGTTGAAACACTCATTCGGATGTTGCTCCATTACATTCATTACTGGCACAGGTAGTGCTTTTATTCTTTCCCAGTTCAGAAGTCCTTATTATTTAGACATACGTCACGCAGCGGCTTTTCGTCAGTAGAAATCTTGTGGCAATATTTATATTTCTTCATACTCTCCACAGTGTCCAAATTACTACTAAATGTTAAACTATAACATGTTTGTATCAAGTCAATTTCAGCACTAGTGAGCTTTCCATGTCTTGATAATGGTTTACAACAGTCTAACATTTGCCCTTGTACTGTGATTTTATCTTCCTTAGAAATGATTCCATTCACCAATTTTCTCTAACTAAACTGTTATATGGCTTGACATCACACACAGTTTTATATAGTTGCTGTTCCCATTTACCAAATATTTAATATCTCTCACACCAAGCTTATCTTCTTAATGTTGAAAAATGATCATTGCTCCATCAACTTTCATTCCCCACGCACACCTCTTTAATTGTTCTTACATATGGATTTTTTGATGATACCATTAGCTGATAATGCGCAACTTTTACAGTGTTTAATAATATAATGTAAAATAATTGTACTCTTTGAAACAAAAACATTTCAATGAAATGTTTCAGTTGTTATCACTAGTGGAGAAATAAATCAAAGAAAATACTCTAGTCAAATTTAACAAAATAATTTTGTCAAACTCGTATATATTTATTAATTAATTGATTCTTGAATAAATAAATATAAAATGATGACATAATTATACAATGTAATTATATTTAGAAAAAAATTGGAACAAGATAATAATAAATCCGAAAATTTACAATTTTATTTTGTTTAAAAGTTACACCAAGAGACCCAGAATATAGAATAATAGAATTGTTCCAGAATATTCAAATGTACGGAATGGCACGAATTCAGGTAGAAATTTCCGAGCGCACAAGATCTAAGATTACAATTATTTGGGTTAAAAATCTATAACATTTTGATTTTATATTAGTGATATATTATAGGTATTTATACAATTTACAGACAGAGACTGCATCAGTAAAAGAACTAAGGTTGGAAGGATCGTGAAGGAAGATCTAGTAACTATTCTTGAAGGAACTTCTTATGAAAAGTGTATTGTAGTTATTTATAGTGCAAAGACTAGTTATGTAATGTTTGGTGTTTTATCGTTTATTACAAAAATAACATTTATTAATTACCGTACCTTATCATTAATGAACACTTATGTTTTGCTACTTTCCTTGTTTATTTGCCTCTTCATCTACTTCCCAGCTAGATTAAATCGAAAAGAGAAGATCAACGAATAATGATGACTTTTTTTTTACGAGATAATGTTAAATGTATCTAGTATTTTTAGTAATAGTGTTCTTCTAATAATATTTTTCCCTAGTGATTAATATGTCTCAAGTGTATCAAAGCTGTTGGCTACGTCATGTATGAACACTGGTTCTATTCCCGACTAGGTCTTTAGTTTGAATACAGATAGTAAGTTGATAACGGTAGATCTGTGCGAAATGAGTCAATGTACGAGTAGAATGAAGTGTTAGAGAGGGTTGCGGAACATTCCCCCGACAAAATAGGTTTCCCATTTTGTGCAGAACTTGAATGGTTAAACTCTTGACAACTGTTATTACCAGACAAACCGTTATCTCCACGGACGAACGATTGTTTCACTTTTTTTAAATATAAAATAGAGGAGTTTCAGGAAGTAAATACTAATTTAATAAATATTTTATGGCGATGATAAGACTTCCGCTTTCTCTTACACTAAACCACAATTGACAGTTAAATTACTGCAATTTAAGAAATTATTTAAAAATACTTTACAAAAATTTAATATTGTGACATGAAATATAGCTGAAATTAAATATCATAACAAAATAGTAACACACTAAAACTATTGCTAAAGCGAACGTAATAAGAATTATTTTCAAGTTAAACTTAAAGCTAAGATACCAAACTCACAAACGCGCGCGCGCATACAAATAACCAGGGCTTGAACAATTTTAGGATGACTCACCAGTAAGTAAGAAATTTCACCTGGCAGCCATTTATATTAACAAATTTAAACTAGGCAGTCATTCACTTTTATTTCTACACAAAACTTCTTACCAAACCAAAATATGTTTTATTACTGTTTTTGAAAATAAAATAAAAGACTCTTTTGCTCCTTTTCTTCACCCCTCACACACGAACAAACAAGATAAGAATGCGACAGGACGTGCCAAATATTACTCGCGATTCTTTGTTTTCGTTGTGTTTTGAGGTATAAACTGTTTAAATATTGATAACCTTGACTTATATCTATATCGAAATATCCCTCAAACCGTAATAAGATATCGATATCACCTTGCAAGAGAATCGATATTAATGAGTCATATCAATAGCTCATCTACGCTTCAATCGAAAAGTAATATCGACATTCATCCTGCGAGAGTCGCTATATACTCATATCGACAGGATAACTTATAAAGGATCCAGCTCAACTTCAACGAAATTAACGATTTAAAACGGTCTTTTAATTTTTTACTCGTCAAGCAAAAATGTTCTCTCATCACAAATGAGAAGACGAGGCTTTTTTCAAGCCTAGCAAAAAGAGAAAGTATCAAACAAGTCTCACACCCCATACACATCACTTTCACGACTGAGCTCCCAAACTCAGCGAGTTTGCTTGATTTACCTTGACAACATTGTATTTTATATATTTTATATCGTCACGCAAAGTTTGTTTGGAAACAAAATAAAAATAAGTTGTTTTTGTAAGCTTTGATGCACCCTAGCTATCACTATATTTACAGAATTTAGTTAAGTTATAATAAGGTAGAATTTGTAGGATATGTATCCGCATTTGTGTGTGTGTTGTGTGGTGATCTTGATTCGAACCTTGATATCACCATCACTAGTGAATATAATTAGATAAATTTGAAGCCCTTAAGTAGTTATTTAAGCTCAAGGGTTCTCGTCGATACAGTTGCTAAACAATTATATATATATATATATTACGGGTAATGTGCGAAATCTGGATAGTGTCGAGATTAGCCGGGAGATGTCATCATTATCCAAGTGCAGTGGATAAAATTAGAAATAGAAAGTAATTTATCTCATTTACGACCTTATCTTGATAATATCGACACTATCCGGATAGGCTTAGATAAAGTTGAATAATATTGGTAACTAAGCGAGTTTCAATACGGATTTTATTTTGAATCAATATTTCGAAATTGGACAGTAAATTGAATCGTAGTGGTCCACTAACATTGGAAATGACTCATTCTATGCTTTATTTTCCACTAACCTAGCCTAACTTAAACTAATATAGCATAACTCAAACTCATCTATCCTAATCTAAATTAACCTAGCCTAAACTAACTAACCTAAATAATCTAGCCTCAACCATAGAGACTGCCACTATTCAAGTGCGGGTGGATAATGTCAATATTATCTGGATAAACTCCGAAATACATTATTCAATCACCTCTCATTCAAGATTATCTACGTATTTTAGATAACGTCAATATTATCCGGATAGTATTGACTTTATCCGTTTGCCAATCATATTCAAATATACAGAATTACTACGGTACATTTATACCAATACATCAACATTCTCCAGATGAGAGTGACTGTGTTTGTATTTTCCATAGTAATTACTTTATCGTTATTAGTTTTTATAATTGCTATGAGCCCGCAATATACAGGTATGTTGACTACTTTCTAGTGGACATTGTTAGTAATATTTCTAATTGAAACCATAAAAAGTCAAAATATGTCGTGTTAAAAAAATCAGAGGGATCACCAAGACCTTAGATTAAACAATAATATTAATGTTTAGCAAGTATATAACTGAAAAAAGTTAAATAAAAAATATCTTATACATCTTAAGATAATATTATTTTATGTTGTATATTATAGAATATTTTCGTATCCTATGTAATATCAAAAATGTGTTGCTACGATACAGATCCTTGTTGCAGTTTAAATATGTGTTTAATTCCTATATATTTCAAGTACCGCGGTGGGTCAAACGGTTGAGGCTTGTACCATTCTAGAGCTTGATGGAGAAATCTCTGTCGCTCGAAAATGGAAGCAGGCGATACCGCCAGGGGCAAAAACACCGCGGACATTTGTTGTAAATAGTAGACACACACGTTTTACACTTTAGTAACACATGATTAAATAAAGGTGTAATATTAGTCAAAATTGCACGCGTAAAGGAAGAAGGTTCGATCCCAACCATAAGCAAGGTTTTTTTTACTTTTTTTTACCCTGCATCTATTCTGTGACTAAAGTGATCTCTAAATTTTAATATAAAATAAACATAGCTTTAAACGTCGTACAAATGCTATGGGGAGTATTTATTGCACCAAATCGTACTACAGTCCGGTGTTATTATAACGGACCTTATTTGACAGCCATAAAAGCTTCTATATTTAATTTAATGTATTCACCCTTTGGGTTACATGATCCACGACTATGGCTTTTGATATATTATAATTAATACCTATAAAATTAAAAAATAAATAATAATATTTGGACGTAAAAATAAGTTAGTATTTTATGTAAGACCACCCCTATGAAAATTAGATTATGTCCATAAGGACTATTGGAATATCTGTTATATTTTGGTAAGTATGGAGGGTTTACTGTAGATAAGTTGCATGCACATTTGCATGGAAGGAAAATGGGAAAAACCCTTTAAAAATTACCAAAAAACAATTGACGTGGAATAAGCCGTGACCTCAACATTCACCCCCGCCAACCCACATAAACCAGACTAGATGAAAATTACTCCTTAATCTACGTGGCCACCAGTGCGGCTTATCGGTTGATGCTAGTACAGGGTTTAAGTATAATTATCAAGAATGTATAAAGTTACTTGTGTAATGAATTTATGTATGTATGTATGTATGTATGTATGTATGTATGTATGTATGTATATATGTAATGTATGTGTGTGCATGTGTGTGTGTATTTTATATTTTGGCATTAGGTTGTTGTGTTTCAACTTTATTAATAATTATATTACTTTTTGTGTGTCTGTTACATGACAGAGTAATTTGCACGTGGTCATTGCATTCCTTGGGCTGTTGTTGCTTTAATAAAAACAAGCAGACACATTTTAATATATATGTAATTATTATAATTAATAATACTTCATCTCAATGCACATAGCTATGAACTTATTAACGTTATAATGACTCGCTACCCAACATGTTCACACCCTCGCCGTCCTTTTCTTCGAGTGTCCTCGAGCCGCACCCCAGCGCTCAAACAGTCCCACAGCCTTTTCCACCAAGCATTTCCCAGTCACATTCCTACCTTCTCTTCAACTGTGACTAATGTACATCCTTCCCCACACCAACTTTCCACTAGTCACCTCAGCTATACGATCATAACACTATATATTCACCCTTACAACATCACACAATGAACCTTTACCTATTCGTAAACATATTCTTATAAAATTCAAAGTACATCCAACGTTGGCTACATCACGGTATTGTAACAAGATTAGTGTCAGACTTGGGACAGGTGCGTTCGCTAATTGATTGCACTCTTTGTTCTCACTTTCTCCCTCCGTTCTTTTAGTGGGTAGTCATCCAGTCTTAATGCCTGTGGATTTTAGGTGGTACGTGACGGGAGGTGGGAGGGGAACTACTTGAAAGGAAAGTTACATATTTAGAAGAATCTAGACTAGTTTTCTTCGAACTCAGTATTCTGGAAATGGAGACTTACAAACTCTTAATGTGGCCCCTAAATATACACGGCCGGCGGTCAATAGAGGGACCCCTAGTCCGAGATCTGGCTAGTTATGTGAGTGGGTCAAAGTGTCCTGGGAGTGGGCCTGCGTGTCCGGAATTTGTGCAGCGTGGATCAGCATGGTGTTTCGTGCTCGGGAACCAGTCATAATCGACGTGAATATACTTTTTTTCACGGTTGACCTGGTATCAATGTTTACGAAATGTTTGTAACTGAGATGATACAGAGCTTGGTTTGGTAACGCTTTCCTTGACCATCCTAAACAGTCTGGTTACGTCCAATGAGTCAATATTTTGTGTGCCAATTTCAAAACGGCATCACTTCTTATGTTGGATTCAAGCGAGTATAACTTCGTAGTCTCTGGATTTTAAGTTTTTGTGAATTACAATGGACATCAATTTCCAGCTAAAAGTCAATGGCAATAAATAGACACCTAAAAACCGTTTAGTTATGGATAAAAGAGTGTAAAATATGCTCTAGGCCTATTTAATATTACATACGTACCTCATGAATACTTGAGGCTATTTTTGGAAATATATTTAGCTTGACATGTTGTTTAAATATTAGGACTATTCAAAATAATCACCAATTTTGACAATCCGTTGCTGCCCCAGAATTGGGCACATATTATGGTTAACCACTTCACCAGCCCCACAGTTAGGGCACCTATTATGGTTAACCACGTCACCTGCCCCACAGTTAGGGCACCTATTATGGTTAACCACGTCACCAGCCCCACAGTTAGGGCACCTATTATGGTTAACCACGTCACCAGCCACCACAGTTAGGGCACCTATTATGGTTAACCACGTCACCATCCCCACAGTTAGGGCACCTATGATGGTTAACCACGTCACCATCCCCACAGTTAGGGCACCTATTATGGTTAACCACGTCACCAGCCCCACAGTTAGGGCACCTATGATGGTTAACCACGTCACCATCCCCACAGTTAGGGCACCTATTATGGTTAACCACGTCACCATCCCCACAGTTAGGGCACCTATTATGGTTAACCACGTCACCTGCCCCACAGTTAGGGCACCTATTATGGTTAACCACGTCACCTGCCCCACAGTTAGGGCACCTATTACGACGATCCTGTTGTATTAACCTCTCGGTCGAGAGACGGTGGTTTTCATCTCTTGTGTGTCCCTGGCTTTAGCTCAATTTATAACGACGACGCTGCTACGATGATCTCTTGTTTGGTTCATGTCCCACAACGAGCTATCATGGGTATTATTAATGTCGATACTCGCTACTTTATACTGCCGATGATGAAACCTTTTCTTTAATAAATGTATACACTTGGTTTGATTTATTTATTTAGATTTTATTCTTGTGTCACGTCATAAATACTTGACATACATATGTATAATATATTTGACCAAATCTTTGTTACATTTTACATTTATAATATCACCGCACGTCCTATCGTCTACGTTGTCATCGCGCGTCTGTGTGTCTGGTGTTGCCCGGGCTTTGTCTCCCCAAGAAACTCTTTCCACTTCTCTACTTACGTCAGAGACCACTCTTATATGAAACGGTAATTTGGACCTACCGTAAGAATGGAATTTAAATCTCAGCCTTCTAATTGGTTGGACAATGTCATCATCCGATCCCGAGAAAACCCGGAGAATTCTTCGATTCACTTCTATCAATCTGGTATCTGCAGTCATTGGCATTGTTTCTGCGGCCATGAGTCACCTCATTCTTGGAAAGGTGGCATGCCTGATATTAGGCGTCACTCTCGCAATAGACTTGACTGCCGATGACGGTGAGATCGAGGTTCGAATACCGGTCGGGTGTGTACTTAGGATGTTTTTCCTAAATATGTCACCACTTTCTCTCCACGCAACTGTACACTAACTATAATTTCAACCTTCCTAATCCCTAACACACTAACGTAATTATAATATATGCATATAGCCAAAACGGGTAGTAAGACGCGGTGCTAAAAAAAAGTATACCTGAATTTTAAAAAGAATTATCTGAAAAGTACTAGAGCTAGATGACATTATTTTATTTCTGATGCCGCAGTCCTTTCAACCACAGTAAAAACTGTATTTATTAAATTACATTAAATTGATACTGCCAATGGTGGACACGCAGACAAGGGCGTCATTCGCGTCTAGTCCCGTTTGCTGTTGGCGGCGAGGTTGATGCTAGAATCTCGGTTGGACTTAACTGAATGTTTAATTCTAAATGGTTTTCCGCTCAGTCTCATCGCAAATGTAGGTTGGTATCCTCTACATTCTACCTCCGTCCTTGGTGTAGACAGGTAGATAACCCTGGACAGGTAGTAAGACGTGGTGCGCAAATGTAGGTTGGTATCCTCTACATTCTACCTCCGTCCTTGGTGTAGACAGGTAGATAACCCTGGACAGGTAGTAAGACGTGGTGCGCAAATGTAGATTGGTATCCTCTACATTCTACCTCCGTCCTTGGTGTAGACATGTAGATAACCCTGGACAGGTAGTAAGACGTGGTGCGCAAATGTAGATTGGTATCCTCTACATTCTACCTCCGTCCTTGGTGTGGACATGTAGATAACCCTGGATAGGTAGTAAGACGTGGTTCGCAAATGTAGGTTGGTATCCTCTACATTCTACCTCCGTCCTTGATGTAGACATGTAGATAACCCTGGACAGGTAGTAAGACGTGGTGCGCAAATAGGTCTATATTACATACGGCCATGTGTGCGGCAAGTGTAGTTTAGGGGGAAAACACCCGTCTGAAATTACTATAATCTTGATCTCACCGTCATCGGTAATCAAGTCTATTGCTCGCCTCAAACCTAGAACCATGTGATCATTAGAATGGCTGGTCTCGGGTTTGACTCCCGGCTGGGCGTTGGTTTAATTACTTTTCAATTTGCTTAGTTATTGTGTACAAAGAAGAACGTTGTGAATTGTGATTATTCTATAATAAAATTAGGGCGGCATTGAAGCGCTAGTGAGTTCAGCTCAGTAGTTTTCCCTTTGTAATTTAATGTTAATTTTTTTTACCATAATTAAAATATTTCTTGGATAGATAAGTATAGTTAAATATAAAAAAAAGTATGAATCTTCACAGTTCTTGAATATTTGTCGTGAGTGTAGTGGCATTTGCACAGAAATGAGTTTAAAAAGTCATGTTCATATTACAACTAAATGTATCTTACCTACTTTACATTTATTATTATTATTATTATTACTTAGCACCGCGTCTTACTACCCGTTCGGTTTATACGCTTAAGTACTAATTATACTAATGGATTAGGAATTGGGAAGGTTGAATTTAGAGGAAGTGAACCCGAATTTGCGTGGAGGGAGAGTGGAAAACCATTTAGGAAAAACCACCCCCAGTTCACCCGACCAAGATTCGAACCTTGAACTCAACACGACTAGCGCGTTAGCCAACTACGCCACCGAGGCGGGATACATTCATTATTGTTTCCCGCCTGTGGCCTAGTTCAGTTTTTAATTCTAGTCATATATTTTCCACTACCGGCTTGCTAGGCTTGTTGTAGCTTCATATCCAATCTAACTTAAAACCAGGAGAGGCACAACATCCAGCCCCCGACAGTTAATTTATCAACGGAAAGAATAAACCCACATTTCACCAATGTTTATCTTTTGGCCATAGGGGGAATCGAATCCGGGACCCTTAGCTCAGTAGTCTGACACGCTAATTACTGATTTAAGGTGTCGAATAACTAAACGTATCTATTGAAGCAATAGTTCATTGATTTTCCCTAAAGTTTTTTGTTTTGTTATTAAAACATCAAAAAATTTACCTTAATTGGCGTTCCTTTCCACCCCACCTTAACTGAAAGCATGTCACCGACCACAGGCCAGAAAGCTGAGGTACACCTAAGGGAACTCTCAATAAATAGGATGACATCACCATACTGCAAGCTTAGCTGAAACGTCACAAACTAAAACCATCCGTGCGTGTTTTTTGTGCACCATCAGGGCTATCCGGCATGACTATCCTAATTTGATATGTATGATAAAGGTAGAATTTATATTAATATACCCGCATTTGCGTCTAATTATAATGGAAAACCATTGATGAAAATTTACCCTCCATACAACCTGCCGGGATTCGAAACCTAATATAACGAAATCCACGCCTTAGCCCGTGCGTCCACTAATGCATATGAACTGCCCTGCTCATATCTGACTATAATATTCAATTTAATACCTTGCACGGAAGCTTACAAACTTAATTAATTAATTACAAACTAATTTAAATAAGATAAAACTTGTAATTTATTGGATTATAAAAAAAAAATAACACTAAAAAGTAGTCGGACAAAAACGTAAGGATTGTCAAATATGAATTAATATAACTTGAAAATGATAAGTTGAAAAATGTTCAAACATATTTAGGAATTAAAATATTAGATACGGTTAAAATAATATAAAACACTTTTAAATACACAGACAAAGTATGACGTTTGAAAATTTAATGCTAAAAATGGAAGTTTTATGCTTGAAAGATTTTATATTATAACAATTTGTTCATATATAAACCTAAATGAAAAAAATTATAAGATAATATTTAAAGAAAGAATAAATGTATTTTTACTGTATCATATAATAAATATTATGAAGAAATAAAAGTTAGTAATGGAAAAATTCATATGTTTAATGGGACATACGATTATGAAAAACTTGTCACAAACAAAGTGAAAAGATAAATTAAGAGTATTTGAAGATTACACTAAAATAAGTTTTAATTAATTAAATTAATGTTGTAATTGACATGAAATAATTAAAAATTGTGTTCACATACATGCATGTCATCAGAAGGTATTTAATTCAAAAAATAGTTATACTTAGCAAAAAGTACTTAAAATAAAAAATATATTTATTTCGAAGATTTTAATTTAATTTCAAAGTCTTATCTGTGATTATTTTAGTTACTTGCTCCTTTGTAGCTAAGGATTTTTTCAGAAGACCACCTAGTAGACTTTCGACATATTTCGGTATAATTTTTTTTTAGAACCGCGTCTTCGAGTTACACGCTCATGATCTTAGGGATTAGGAAGGTTATATTTATAGGAAATGTACCCGAATTTTCTTGAAAAACAATTTTGGAAAAATAAACCCCAGTACACTCGATCGAGATTCGAACTTTGATCTTCCCGTCATTGGCAGTCTAGTTTACTGCGAGAGTAGTGCCTTAGACCATGATCAGTAAATTAAATACTTTCTTCAATAATAGTTGGATGGACGATTGTTGTGTTGTTACTGCTTTGTGTTAGTCTAAATAATATGTATTTTTTATCCTCTCGTGAATTCTTGTTAAACTGAATTCATATATTAAGTTATTTTTAAACCATCTTAAACTGTTGACGAAGTATTGGAAGGGGAAGCATATTTTCTACACAAATAAAACAGTAGGCTCTATACAAAACCTTGAGAAACATGATCAGGTGCTTCAAGCAGTGTATTTTAAATTTAATTTGTAAAAACTTTTACTAAGAATTTAAAATTGAACCAATATTTATCTGCGGATCTATAGTAATCGTAGTCTGGCCATTAGCACAGGGGTTGCATATACTGTACTTAGAGAAGACCCCTTAGAAGGCGTTATTTCTTATTGGGGTGTTCGGGACACCAGGTGATGTCTTCACAGAACGGGAGAGGCAAAGTTTTCGACCAAAATACTCCCTCTAGGGCGCCTCTGCGAGTCAGAAAGAACATCGGCGAGGTTGTTACCCTAAACGGCGCGTCAGATCATAAAGCAGGCTGAGCGCGGACAAATGGGCGTCCATTTGGCCGCCGTCGCTGCTGGTAGAGCGTTCCCATCCGTCACTTCGCCCCGCACCGCACCACCCTCCTAAGAGGGGTTGAGGAAGTTTTATATAGAAGTGTGCATGGGGGTGGGGGGATACGTCATGGACTTGCTCTCTGATGGGGCCGGGAATGTCTGGAGAAGATCATGTCAAATGCTTTAGTTTATTTTGTTGAAGACACTTCTACTAGGTAAGGCAAAAAGTTCGTCAAGCGATGGTTCGCGACCCGCTATATATCGAACCGTCAAGTAAAAAAGTTTTCTCCTTCACCGAGCTACAGTCCCGTTTGTTTTATATGCTTATACATTAATAACGCTAATGTGTTAGAGTGAAGAAAGGTGGAGGGAGGGTGTTAAACCATTTAGACCCCCCTCGCTACCGCTCCTCACGACGAACCCTGACATCCCCATAATCCACAAAGCAAACTAATTGAGCTTGACATTTATACCACGGTCCCACTGGTACAGATGATTATAAATCTAAATTTATTAAATGCGTTTTTGTAAACGTGTAAGGATATTTACCTACTATAAATATTTAAGGGCTTTTCTGGGTTTTATTCCCATCGTGGCCAGTAATGTGTGGTTGTGAAATTGGGTACTGTTACCCGTCGTTAAAATGTTAAATGTTAAATTTTAGATATAGGACCTAATCTTAAAGCTCGCCATCCTATAAGTGTCTCTTATCTATCTACCACACTGACACTAATAAGTGCATACAAATACAGTTATTGCTATTCATAGTTATAATAAGGCATCAAGTTAATGATGCATTGAGTATATATACTATAATAGCAGTGTGATAGTCGATAGTGACATTATTTAATATTAAAGAAGATCAAGTTTAAATAAATGCACAATAATGTACCTTAAGAGATATCTGGTATTGATTATAATACAAAAACTTTAAGAAATCTAAGTTTCATTTCATTTCAAAATGTGTTATTTATTTAGTAAAATAGCTAGTTTAATCTTGAAATTATTATTTCCTAAATAATAAAACTACATAATATCGTGATCGACAATGATGTAAGAATGGCCATGCCCAACTTCTGTTAAAGTACTAGTAGCCTAATTAACTAACTGCCTGCTTTTTATTTTTGTATACAATATAGTTTTTAACGGTCCAAATTCATCGGTTGTGTTTTTTTAAGTTTTTACCTACCTTTATCTGTGCTTTGAGCGAATGTTACATTACATTAATATTATAATGATTCTCATCCCGACATTACTATATTGATGTAAATTGAAAATAATTTGACTTACTAATAAGTGTGTCATTTTCACGGTAATAGCCTTGAATCTTATATACTAGTTTACAAGCTTTGCCTGAACTGAGACTGCAACTCATAAACTTAACACCAGAAAGTTTGTTGATAAAGCTGTAAGAGTTGGTGTTGTTTATGTCAATATCAATATCTGATTTCCATCTCTTTACTGCTGGCTGATCTTTCCAGCTGCTTGTCATGCAACCTGGAAAATTGAGAAATGTTCAAGTAGGTAGACACATACATCCTCATTGAAAATGTATCTTAAGAGACCATACCACGGTTTATTAATCGTGATATTGGATACACAATTATGCTCAAACCAAAAATCAGTATTATTAAAAGTGCTTTTTTTCCAATTCTCAACTTGACAACAGCAAAATTATGTTCTTTATATGATTTTTTTTCAGTTATGTTGTATATTTTAAACGTGGTTAAATGGGTTACTGGTCTTAATGCTACTGTTTTCTAAAGTAAACTACAGAAAGACGCACTACTTTGCAACGTAAAGTTAGTGAAATATTACCGACTTAAGTTAGGATTTTGTGGGTTGAAAACTATTGAAACAAATTTAAAGACTTGTACATGTCACCGCCACCTACTATCATTTTGATGTTTTCGATTTATATGATATAGGCTCTATACAAAGTAAATATTTCTTTCGGAAGTTTTGAGCTATTATTATTATTAATGAACATCATGTTTCCGGTGACTTCGTAGTAGATTGGACTGTCGGCGACGAATTAGTGGGTCATAGTCCGAATTTTGACTGAAAATACATTGGGTGCAGTTTTCCACTTAGTACGTAGTTATATTTACTACTGAGCCTTTGCTTGGTGTTTGTTATTTGACAAATAAGGTTACTTCTAGATTTACATATACCTACCTACCTACCTACCTTAATATCGACCTTATAATGCCTTTGCTTAATGTGACCCTTGGCACTGAAGTTATATCTCCATGTAGATGATTTATTTATTCTTTTTGAACAAATGTCGCTGCATTCACTGTTTATTGCTGTCCTCTCTGCACTCTTAGAAAATGTCATTAGTAACTATTTGGTAAACTAATACTAGATATCAATTAATATAAAAACACAGGCTGCAAATCATGATTACGACACCGTCCGTATGGAGGGGAGCACATTTCAATTTATTTAAATTAGCTGAAAAATGGCACATGAACACGGGAATCGAACCCGCGACCTTTGACTTAGCGCACCAATGCTTTACCAATAGCAATCCAGGATTTGTCCCGTGCGCAATCTTAGCGTTGGAGCATTGGCGCACTAGGCCAAAGGTTCGAATTCGATTCCCGTGTTCATGTGTCGTTTCAACTAATATAAATTAGTAAGAAATAGCTGTATTATGCTTTTATTTCTATTCACCCGCATTGGTGGACATGTGGTCTAAACGTCAAGCTCATCTTGTCTGGTTTGCTGGTGACTGGGAAGTTGAGATTTGAATCCCGACAAGATGCACTAGGGGTAGTTTTTTTCCTAGATATTCTCTCAATCTTACCTAACTTTAATCAGGGTACATTTTCTCCAAATTCTACTTTCCTCACCCCAGTAGTTAAATACGGGCAGGCTGGATGGGTAGTAAGATACGGTGAAAAAGAAAAGCTATTTGTATGATAACCTACTAATTTCCATGCTAACGCCACCTATACAAGTAAACAATCAACTAAAGCTCAGGGCAATCCCTTGAGGAGCGCTGTCGACTACACTCTGTCAAACAGGGTGCTTTGATGTAGTGAGCGCGGGGATGGGAGTGAATGACACCCCTCCATCAAGGGTGGATCCCAGGTGCGGTAGTTCTCCGGGTTGATTGCAAGGTTGGGGGAGAGTTTCAACTGGGAGACGAGTTTTCCTCTCAAATTGTTCGAGGATCCTTCAAACACCTCCCTCCCACCTGTCGCGACTGTCCTTTATCTAAACCTCGGAGAACGCCTGCTTCGTACTCTTTTGTCTGATTTGCGGGAGGTCCCATGGAGACCGCCAGGTCTTCTAGGATTTGAAACATTATCATTATGTTTATTTATATTTGTTTTTTCTCAACACAGTGCCCAGGAATTCACTTCGATACGATAGATGTAATTTGAGCCGAAACTTAGACAGTTACTATTCATTAAACGCGGATCAAGCCCCAAAACATTAATTTTGGAAAACACTTCGGGTTCTTGTCCTAAGGCACTGTTCAATAAAATGATGGTTGACAATAATTAAAATTAAAAGCACAAATGTATAATAATGAAATGGACATGATAATAAATATATACTAAAACCTAGAACAATTCAAAGTTGAAATCGTAAACAAAAAGTTGTTAAGATTATAAAAGTAAATAGTCAAACTGGATTGAAACGTTTATAAAGTTTACAAAGCTTTAAAATACATTTAACAGCTAACAAAACCATTAGACATTAAAAAGTTTATGATAATGTGAAATATAAAAAAAAAGAATGATTACTGTCATTTATTTTTTCCACCGTGCCTTCATGTACATTTTATTGATGACAGATTTTTCGGCAAGTTATGTCTTCAACAACCTGGAAATAAAACCAGGGTGAAAGTCTTGTAGAATTGAAAACAATAAACCACGTCTAACCATGTCGAATGAGAGTTTAATTTACCTGAGAAATGGAGTGGCGTGACTCGTCCTAGTTTCAAAACACAACTGAGTAGTAGTCAGCGTTGCCAACTCTGTAGTCTCATAAGAGTGTACGCACACCTGAAATGAATTATATTTTGACCGGAAGGATACTACGTTTGCTTACATGATTATGTACATAGGTTTTTTTAAAGTATTTAATAAAAACGCGTGGACACTATGGTCAAGGACCCCAATTATATTAGATTCAAAATTAATCGCACCACACAAAGACTTAGTTTTGACCCTATCGGGACACCACACTATGAATTTGAATAAAATACCAGCACCGATTATATAGTTGTATCAAATTTAAAAAACCTAGATTTTCAAAAGTTTAAAGACATATATTTAAACCTAAGTATATACTTTTAAAGTAGCACCAACTCACCTAAAGCTCAAATATGTTGATGTTCTGATGACGGCTTGAATATATTCAAGAAATCTAAGAATGGTTTTCAGCAAGTTAATATTAAGTTTATTTAAAAAATTCTAAACAATCAAGTGTTTTTAATTTTTGATGAATCATTCGGTTCTGGACGCAACCAATTTTGAAATTCTGTTACAGTCTCCCATGATGTCTTATACTTCTTTACTAATCGATTATTTTTTTAGCGAATTGCTGTCTAGCTTTGCTTTTTTAGTAGTATTAGATACTTATTCTATATTACTATCAGAATCCATTTTACACACAAAAACTCGCAAATTTTAAGCACAATGAAAAAATATACAAACAAAATAAAAGTAAGGACTGAATTAAAACGACACCGTAGGAGCTCAAATACTAAATAGTATGTTAAGTATCACCAGTATCACTGAGAACTAGAGGGTGCAGTGGATATTGACGTCTCATGACCCCCCGAACCCTTAAAAATGGTATTTGCAATGCCATCTGTCTGTGTGTCTTTTAAAACTTAAAATTAAGAGTAGTTTTATAAAGGGCGAAAAGAGAAAACATCGTTTTTCTCAAAATCGGCTCTTAACGATTTTGATTAAAATTCGTATCTAAGGGTTGAGTAAAATTATAAATAGACTAGCTATTTTCATTTTCCCATAAAAATGACTTTTAGGGTACTTTACAGAAGCGGAAATTTCCGTATCTCCGCAACTATTTGAGATACTAAATAACCTATCATTGCAAAATTGTAGTATTACTAAATATAGAAAGCTTTTATATGAAATATATTTTTATGAAAGCAACAGTTTCTGAGATATTGGCAAATATATTAATACAATTTTGTGAGCTTTAGTTGTAAAGAGATACTACTTAAGTTTAAACGCAATAATTCTCCAATGCCATAGAGTAATTAAATATAAGTAAGTCTCTCAAAAAGTTAATGTTATTTTTTCTTAAACCTCTTAGGAGAAATGTTTATACAACAATGATCTATCTCCATTTTAGACTCAATACTCAATATTTACATTTTTTATTGGTCAAAATTATTATAAATGAGGAATTCAATAGCAATGCGATAACATAAAGATGTGCAACACCTAATAAATTATCGAAAATTTTAACCGGAAGTTGAAATTTTAATACGAAGTGTTGACCCTTGTGGATCCAATATTGATCTTTTTTATAAGTCCAAACATACAAATGAGGACATTAATTCTTTAAAAATAAAATTATAAAATTTAAAACAGAGACTCAAAAAATGTTTTACATAAGTATAGTGCAATTTATGTTTGGGTTTGCTAGTGTATATTATTTCGTTTCACATATATTACGAGTTTTGAGTAAATATCTCCATTTTTAAACAAGAGAGCGAGAAAGTCCGTGTGGAGTTCCGTACCATTTATTTTATTTAAAAAATACCTGTTATCTGTTTTACTGTTCTATTTAAAAATACTTTTTTTGCAGTTTTATTTAAAAATAATTTGATTTAAATTTTATATATATATATATATATATATATATATATATATATATATATAAACTATGTCACTGGTTTCATCTCCTTTGGTCTCTAAAGCAGAAAACAGAAAACGGCACCATGATACGTCGTTTGGTTAGAGTTGCATCACCTAACTAATTTGGGTGCTATCCGGGGGGTGAGACGGATTCTTACGTTGTACCACATATGTGAACTACACACCAACATGCTGCTCCTTAATGTGAGAAAGGCTGACTCGACAAATTCCGCCTTTGTCGAGCGTACGTGTTGGTGCAAGGATATCACACGCGTTCCTTTGCTCGGCCGTGTAAAAGGCACGAAGAGTGAAGCGAGGGGGTGTGGGAAGGTCTGAAGCGGCGTATTCCCTTTGATTGATCGCGTCACTCAGGAGACACACAGAGAGAGAGAGAAAGAGATGCCTAGCCAACTCTCTCGATAACTCTAGATTGGGTTGGGGGTGTAGATTTGTCCGTGGAACCAGCCGCCTGTAATAAGGGGTGCGAGTGTGTTCATATCTCTAAGTGGTAGGGGGTGGGGGTGACTGTGGAGACAAGGGGATGATGGACGCGAGGCAATCACCTCGTTCTACGGAGGGGGAGTTCTCAGATGCGTCGCGACGCTGGTCCCATCTTGCAAGGTGTCGGGGCTTGTTCCTTTAGTCATAAATTCGATACGTTTATTTTGAAAGTGAATCTATGAATCCATTCAAGTCTTTGTAATACACGCTTTTTTTTAACTTTCGATATTGGTTTAGATGTAGTCAACTTTAATTTGGTTTTTACTAAAAAAAGAATAAATGTTTTTCTTTATATATACTTTTTTACACTGACATGTATGATTTGTTTAAGCTTTGCTGTTCTTACAAAACACCCCCACCACAACAACACACATTCGAGTTAACTAAAAACAAAACGATGTACAGTCAGTTCACACTGAAAGGGAAGATACTTGTACATAAGTAAATACATGTTTTTAGCACCTCTCGGGATATATACATAATATGTAGCAATTACTCTAATAGGTTAGTGATTATAATTTTTGAATTTAAATTAAGTGTGCCCGCACATTCGTATAGGGGAAAGTGAAAAACATTAAAGAAAAACAAACTTAATTACACCTGACCGGGATTTGAACCCCGATCTTCCCGTCATCGACAATCAAGTCTTTTGCGATAGTGACGCCTTATACCATTCGACCATTAAAGCGAATGTATAAATAATTATTATTTGATGTGCATAAATAGCGTTAACTTTTTGTGAACAAGCTTTGGTGGCCACGTGCTCTAACGCGTGACTCCTGGGTCAGGCTAGACTGCCGTTGACGGGAAGATCAGGTTTCGAATCTCGGTCAGGCTAGACTGCCAATGACGGGAAGATCAGGTTTTGAATCTCGGGTCAGGTGTACTAAGGGTAGTTTTTCCGAAATGTTTTTCCACTCTCTCTCCACGCAATTACGGGTACACTTACTCTAAATATAACCTTTTTAATCCATTAGACTATAAGCGTAATTAGTACATAAGCTTAGGCCTATAACCCGAACGTATAGAAAGACGCGGTGAAAACAAAATACTGTGGGACACCTACTAAA
The DNA here is from genome assembly GCA_902155825.1 of Timema genevievae. Taxonomy (NCBI): domain Eukaryota; kingdom Metazoa; phylum Arthropoda; class Insecta; order Phasmatodea; family Timematidae; genus Timema; species Timema genevievae. The sequence continues at coordinate 56,693 of CABFWO010000407.1, forward strand.
TATCTGGATTACTAGAGAAATAATATTATCTGATAAAACAAAAATCTTCAATTGTATGAACACAACAGATAGGGATGTAACTACAGTTACTAAAACTACTTTCGTATGTTTGTAAATTTTGAAAAATGACACTTGGACATGGTAATTGAACCTGGGACTCTTAGCTTAGCACGCCAATGTTTTACCACTGGGCTATCCCTTGCTCAAGGTCATTCTTCGATCTTATTTTAAAGCAGAGCCTGTGATGGACGTGTGTAAATCATCAGCTGCCAATCGAGCTATCATTGATACCACAGCCACCGGGCTTATGCGACCGTTGGTATATTGGCATTGTACATGACAGCGAATAACCAATGATAGATCATATTGGTAACTAATCAATCAACCAAGGTAATTTGACAGCTGTGATATAAGTCCAAGCCAATGTTGGCTACCATGTACTTATTTAATTATTTGTCATACTATATCTTCTTAAAGACCTTTTCTGTGGTAAATGACTGCATTCAGCTGTGCATATATTCCATTCACGGTAGGAATTACTCTCTGAAAGGTCTTTTTTCCTACCAATATCCTACTATATAATAGATTTCTGATAGGGGAAAAGGCCTTTCAGAAAACAATTCCTACGCTGAACAGACTTTACCATATTCCACATACATTCGCCCTCCCTTTATTGATCTTAGCAATACTAAATACGACTTTTTCGATTCTTTACTTTTATAGCACCAGTAAATGTTATTTTCCACAAGATATTGGTCTGTCATTATCTATTTATTATAATGGAATGTTTTGCACTTTACACTTAGTGTTTTGACTTCTCTCAATCACAGTTAACATGTCTAAACATGTTTCTGATATATGAAGATTTAGGTTTTTTTAATCACGGTGTCTTAATTACTGCCTGTTTAGGTTATACGCATATTATATGATAATTAATATGATGGAATAGGGATGAAGAATGAAGCATTATAGAGCTTATCTAACCCCATTTGCTTGGAAGGAGAGTGGGAAACCATTAACTAAGAAAAAAACACTCTCAGTAGATCCGACTAGTATTCGAACCACGATATACCTATCATAGGTAGCCCAGTCTAACACGAGTGACGCCTCATATAAGATTTAGTTGATTTGGTATTGTGCGCACTTTCTAAGCACAAGCTTATATCAGTCAGTATATGACTGAATCAGAGTTCACCGCATTTAACCTAAGACACTCGACCCAAATATCCAGTAAGGTTCCACCTGTATTCCAACTAAGGGTCTGCCCCCAACAACTTGGTCGCATAAAACCAACCTCTTCACGCCACCCTGAAACAATCTCCTCTTATCCGTGACGTCATTTCCCCCACGGGAGTGCCGCATTGCACCGCCCCTGCGGTCCCTAGGAATACATGAGTTATGACTCCACCGCTTTTTTATGAATGTGTGTGCATTACAGTGATGCATGGCCATGCCCGTTTCACTTTGTTTACTTGATTAATTGCATCGCTGCAAAGTTTTATTTGTTTTATATGCTCGCTCTTTTATAAAATGTAAATATTCCATTAGATTGTGATATTGTTTGCTTGCTAATTCCTTCTCCCCCAATGCACTGCGAGAAACTAAAAGCTATGAACTGGCGCTTTATAACATATGCTATTTTATTTGCTATTGTGTGCATCATGAAGCTATAGTAGCTTATGATTCTGGTGGAAAGGAACTGTTGAAAATGCTTTTTCTTTTTGCGGTCAACATTGATGCCATTTATATTTATTGTATCATTTCACAGGTATTGATATTATATATGAAAAAGGACTCTTGCAGATCACTGAAATTTACGAATGGGTCCATAATAAAATATGTACTTAGTTTAATAATATTTAATGAGTGTCAAAAATGTTCCTTCAAATCTAAATAGAACTGTATGTCTCTTGTATGGTTTTGTTCTTGCGACGCATTATGTACAAGCTATCGGATGAGGCTTAGGATTAGATAGGTATTATTTAAAAAAAATATCACAGGAAAACTAGTTTTACACTTAAGCTCAGGATATACCGCGTTTGTCTAACTAACAATCACAGGTTTGATTCGTCGTAGAATCGGAAAAAAAAATTGTTAAAAAAGATTTGTTCACTTTCACTGGATGATTAATTAACTGCCTTGGCTTGTCACTTTGCTTACTCTAGAATTAATTGTAGTCGCTAAAATCAGGCACATACCTATTAAAGCAACCATAGAAACGTCAACATGTGCTACAAATAAAATGTATCTGGCTTTTTGAAGCGTATGCCACCATATTCCTGGTCTTCTACTAACATTGGCTAATATTAAATAACCGTCCTCCTAGTTTGGGATACCATATGCAGGGGCTTTTACTTTGTCCCGATGAGATGAGCTGATGATGATAGTGATTATGTGGTGCCAGTAGAAATTTTAAACCTAACGTAATCCTAATTAATCAGACCGTGGCAACCTTAGGCACGATTCTCCTTCGGGAAAAATACCAATGCTACCAGTGATAATCGAAGCCGGGACCTCTAGATGAGCTGCCAGGAATGTTGACCCTGATGCCAACCTACCTGTCTCTGATATTTATATGTTTATAAAGATTTATACGCACTTGTACACACTTTTAATGCATTAAAAAAAACTATAGTGTCCAAGCAATTTATATTACTCTGGTTCTTAATTTCGAGGTTGAATTTAGAAAATAAACCATAAATCGTTAATAAACCACACTGTAGGCCAGTAAACTAATTTTCAGTGTGCCACATTTTATCCATTCTGGGAATCGAACTTAATACCTTAAGATCAGTAAGCAGATGCACTACAGACTGAACTGGGCTGGCTACCAACTATCAATAAGATGCTGATAGAGGCTACACTGAGGTAATAATTTCCTGGGCTCAAAACTTCTAAATATTGAGTAAATAAAAAGAGGATTCATACATTTTAAATAATAAAAACAATCAACCCACTAGGTAGGCTCAATACCAGATAACTCGTTGGCGTACATAGCTCTTATCTGGGAGTTTGGAACTGCGTTCCAATCCCAGCCTGGTTCATTAATGCTGGTTTTCCTCGCTGGGAGTTTCATCGTAGATTTCAGGCAAATGCTGCTATTCTTTCTTATCCTGTATGCTTGAATTGGTGTAATCTGGGATATCCAGCCTGAAAGATCAGTAAGGCGTGTAGCGCTAAAAAACAAACTATTTGGAACATCAAGTGGAGCTTAGTTGATTGAGAGGTAAAATCTTGGCCATTTTAAAAGGTATTCTAACAATATGAGCGTTTAATTTGATTCTTTAAATCGGTGTTTTAACCAATTAAACTGCTTTAAAAGTGTTTTTTGTGCTATTTTGAAGTTTCTTCTTCTTAATGAGATCATGCCAGCCGTATTTAATCAAATATGGTGGGTGTAACATTGAGCTTAATACTGTAACACGCCGTAAATCTCTGGAGTAAAACAAAATATAATAAACATAAACGTACATTTGACTAAAAATAAAGCAGGGTAGAAGGGATGAGATGACAATAAATGCTCTCCCCCTCACCATTTTGCAGGTCTCGCAGTGACGCGCATGGTTGTAAATGTTTCAGTGGCGTAGTTAGAGCAGTAATGTCGGGAAGGGGACTGGGGGATGGCCTTCCGTTTGAAGGCCATGTATCACGGCGCTAACTAACTGCCGCGTGTATAATGTAGACAAAGGGCCCACGTGGGTGTCATAACGTCCTGCTACAGGAGGGTTATGTGGTAGTGAGGGCAGGTGCCCCTCAGGGTGGACCAGGGGGCGTGTCTGGTCTCGAGAAGAGGGAAATGACGTCACGTTCACCTATGAACACACGTTGGGGCCAATGTCACGTATTTCTGCAACTGATAGAGCTTGTCTTGTTATGTGTGTTAATTCTTACGTTTTGATGCGAATTATCTCCATTAGAGATTTAAACTAATACACCTGAATAAAAAAGATTAGTTGGGCTACTTTTGTGTGTGTGTGTAGATAATCGCCAATAACTTGCCGGAGAGAGGAGAACAAGCCACATTGTGATAAAAACAACCATTGTGTATTAGTCAGGGCTTGAATATCGGACTTATCATTCAGGCGTGATAACCGCTCGTCTAACCTTGCCACTATTTGAATTTACATTATTGACTTTCCAGAGATTAAGCGTCAAAAATATTTTTTTTATATAAAAAAATTGTGTGCAAAGCGTATCATGACCTATCTGTACGCATATTTACACTAATAAGGTAGGAAGGAGTAAGATAAAAATTGAGAAGAAATTTACTCAAATTTGCATGGGAGGAGAGTGGAAAACCACTTAGGGAAAATCACATTCATTACACTCTTCCCTTAATTTGAACCCCGAACTCCACCACTTCATTACCAAATCATACTAAACGAGATTGACGCCTCAGCCGTCGTGCTCACCTATGTTCGTATACACGCTCATATTTTCAATCGAATGATCTTTGAAACCCGGGGACTGCTATTCAAATTCCGAACGGGTGCATTAGTTCTTGTATATTTCTCATCACTGCTTCTCCATCCTTTGTCAAAGTGTATTTTGTTGAAGCTCAACTCTGTGGTCTTGAGGTAAAGTACTCGCCTCAACAACCGATGTTCGTGGGTTTAAACCCAGTCGGGGTTGATGGATTTTTCTTGAGCAATAAAAATACGTAGAGCAACTTCCTTTGGAAGGGAAGTAAAGTCGTTGGTCCCATGTTGGTTGTGGCATCTAAAAGAACCCTGGAAGGCGAGTATAAATACCTTTCCCGACAAAATTAGTAAGACCTTTCATTCTCGCTCATAGAAATTCTCGTGTGCTGATATAATATGTCGGTTCAGAAAGCGCATGATAAATACCTCAAATAAGACAATGTGTGAATGTATTTTTAAATAACCCTCCTCATCCCGTGTCTTTAGATTATTGTTATTGCGGGCAACTTGAGCAAGCAGGAAGGTATTTAACACACTTCACAACATTGAAAATATTATGGTAGGATTTGGACTTGAAGAAATATCTAGAAAATATAAACATATACCTTACGGTTAACATTGATAATATTTTACTCAATTAGTAACTACTATTTTAAAGGTATTGCTACTATTTATCAAAAGTGACCACTTCATATCGCAAGACTCTTCACTTAAATTTGTGTCAAATACTGTTTCTAACAGATTCCTACTGTAGCTAATAGCGCACTTACTGAAGTATGGGATGGGGAGGCATAAGAATTTTGAAAAAAATATCACTTTTATTTTGTAACTTGAATAGTACGTTGGACCACACAGAATTTCTCGTTCCTTTATCTAAAAATGGATACATTTACTTAAAACTCCTAAGACATGTGAAGCAATTTTTTTGGACATTAATTCAGAAAGAATATAATAGTAAAAATAGTATCACAATCTACCAAAAATATCATAAATTAAATAATATACACTGTTACAAAAACTGTACACCAATTTTCAAGCCATACCTATTGACTCGTGGTGTACAATACCTAACTTACTTTGGAGATCGTGACTACAAAGGCTTCATAGCATTTACAGAAATGAAACTGTTAGTTGATGGAATTATAATTGAAAAGGCCGAGTGCTTTGAACATGTTCAGAAGAGATTAGGAACTATATTACATGCACTTTATAAGAAGAATATAGGTGTTAAACTTGGCGATGCAAAGGGAATCAATGGAAAAGGGATTCGTACTCACTCAGAACTGGAGAAGTTCAAACTACTATGTTATAGAAACCAATTAAGGGAAACTGCACAATGTTGCAGCAATTCACATAGCTATAGAAGCTATTTATTTTCACATATATCCACTGTTGAAACCCACAACCTGGACTTTTGTCCAGCAGAGTAAACATCTTGGGGTGGTTTAAACCAGTTAAGAGTAGCTAAAGAATGTTACAAGCATCACCATTCATTGTCAGAAGCTGTTCTACACCGAATGAAATCATTCTGTTATTTCAAAGGTGCTTATTTGGGGAATAATTAACCCAAATTAATCGTCTATTGCTATGGTATTGAAGAGAATCCCTAGGCCCAAAGCATATGTGTTGAATTAACGAAAACACCGGTAGTGGCTTGTGATTACATTTTGTCTTTTATTACATAAACCCCGCTAAAGATTGACGTAACGAAGCAGCTTGGCCTAAAAGTAAGAAAAAATAGTATTTAAAAGCTAAGAGCTATCGATTAAGAAATGATGTTAAAATCTGAAAAGAAATTATATTTTTACTGCTACAGAGCAAGACATACTCAAATACAGATAAAGACAAAATAATAAGTCTAACAATTCAGAAAAAAACCTGCTATTAACCAGGAATGTTCTAAGAAACATACGTTTGCTAACCTTAGTTTAATGGTGACAAATTTTCAAACGTGATTTCTTAAAACTCACTTACATCTGGAATAGAGCACTTTTTTTATCTGGAAATATAGAATAGAGATTTGTAAATTTTACTTGATATTCAATATACAATATACATTCGTAAATACTACTAGAATATTGCCAAACCCTTCCTTCACCTCTTACAAGAGGTGTATTAATCACAACTTGTGAATGTGAGGAATGCCAGAACTCCGCCGTGGTTCGGATTCCACGTTAAACTGTAGGTCCTTCATTTTCACCCTACCATTACACATTAGCGTAAGTGCATATAACCCGAACGATTAGTAAGACGCGGTGCTAATAATAATACTAGAATATTATCTTGGACTTAATCAGAAAAGAAAATGAAGTAACAGTATACTTTTTGATTAGTTTTCTAAAATAAATAGGGAATGGTTCTTCTAAGTAAAAAAGTCTAGTAATTTATAATTTCGAAATACCATATTATAAGATGAAATAATTTTTTTAAGAATCAAGGATTAGTATTAACTTTTATTTAAAAAAATACATATATAACAATAAAATAGTATATTGTCCCAATGTGTTTCAATTATGTTTATCTTCCCTTGTTTCAGGTAAGAGCCATTGGTTAAATGTGATTTCACCGTCTACATTTCATCATCGGTCGAAGTAATGCTGTCTGCTGTCCTGATGGAGATATTATGGTAAGTAGTGATTGACTACGCTCTCTTTTCTTTTATTCTACTGTCATCTTAATTTGATATCTGTGCTATCACTGAGATTAAAACTCCCAACTCGTAGGACATTTCTATCACCGCCTACCGTATTTTATTATATTTCAATATTTACAGGAACTTCCTTGATTACCTATAAGATTGACATGTCAATATATCTTATTTCACGTCTTTATACGTCAGTTCTTCTCTTGCAGAGTTTTATTTCTGTATATTATATCAATACCTATGAAATAACATTTTTTTAACGCATAAATGGTGACTTCAGATGTTTTAATGCGTGAACTTCTACCTGAATTTGTGCAATGAAAAAATAATATTGTATTTCATTAGTTTGAATAATTTGTGATATTTCTAATCCTGCTCGCCCTTATTTCCCTTGAAACAATCCCCTCTCAAATTTTGTGGTAGAAACAAATCCAAAACACCCACTTTAAATCAGCCAAACAGATAACATTTTATAGTTATGTTTAGTTATTTACTCTCGTAAAATAAACGCATTAACATAAAAATAGCTTTTAAGTTTTAAGAGATTAAATTTTTCAAGCATATTAAAAATAAATAAATCTTAGTAAATTAATAACATAAATTATAGTAATTGATATATATATATATACTTATACTTAACTCACATCTCTAACAGATCAACAGAATAGGTTAAGGCTCCAAAACATTCTGTTAACACTGACTTAATCAACATGGTTTTTAACGGTTTTATTATTACTATCAACTGGCTGCATGTACTTCCTACGTTTCTTTATCGGTACCACTTGCTTGAGTAACAAGTTTATTTTCTAGTTTAGGCTTCGTCGTCCTCAAATGAATATTACCAGGTTTACGTTACTAAAATCTGAAATTTGAGGATATTGAATAATGTACATTATATTCTTAACTTCTTAGGTAAACATTTTAATATCGTGTTAACTCTGGTAAATATCATTATAAATACCTTGTTCCTTTATAGAGAAAGTAGACATGCTACTGAAATTTATAAACCAATCCTACTTTCTTTATTACTATATCCACGTTGAACTACTAATATTATTGAACTAGTTGGTTTAAGAATGGTTTGCAGAAGAAAAAGGAGTGAAGTCTCATTCTATTGTTTGGGCTGTCCCTACTTTGCATTATGTCTTTTTATTTATTTTTATTTTTTACAAATCGTGTATTTTATTATCTGGGGAAGCTAATCATCAAAATCTGTGGGTCGTTTAGTGGCAAAACAGATTATGTGTATATGTGGGGAAATGGGTAGCTATAATAGTTTACAATAATGTTGAAGAGTCATGATTGAGAACTTACTAGCCATTGTTAGCTTAGACCAGTTTTCCGTGTCATTTGGTTTGACAACATCTAGGAAAAATTAGAGGATGTGGGTGAATGAATATTATTTCTTTGATATATAAAAAATAATTAGATAAAAAGAGAGAGATGAAGATTGCTACTTTCTCTTCTTTACCCCTACCACAATAATTACATTCATTCCAGTGAGGTGACAGCAGTATTCCAGTGGTCGTTGTCACCCAAAGATAATCAGTTCTCATTAGTTAATGACTCTTGAAGCATTCCTCCCTTTGACCAACCCCCAACATCTACTTTGTTATGATATCATCACAGCTATGATATGAAAAGTGAAGTTGGTAGATTTGATGGAGGGTTAACACATTGTTAAACAGTCCCCCCCCCCTCTTCTTCACAGTTCATAGTTCATAAATACCTGGGTCTCGGCCCGATGATGGATTACTTTGGATTACAACCAGTTATAATTTAGAATGTTAGAGTGTGTCTTCATGAGGGTATTTGTGTACCAGTGGTTTGATGGTTTATCGATCCTATTACCGCGCAGCTTCAGCTACATTTTTGTAAATATCTTTGTTCAGTTGGTAGTTTGTATATCTTTTGAGTTGAGTGTCCCAGGTTCAGTCCTGGTATGTATAAAAAAGCATTATTAAAATCTGGGTTTCCTATTTAACAATGATTAACTAACTTTTGGGGGATGGGTGCTATTTTGGTTATAGGTTTAATTTGGATTTGCATGTTGTGTGCTGATATGATTAGTTAGTTTAGTGCACTTTAAATACATAAAATATAAGATAAAATAAAATACACCCCTATTTAAAGTCAAGTTCATTTTATAAGAGGAAGTAAGTCGCGGTAAGTTCATCTTTACCTCAGTAATCTGTCATTTATATTCCCGTAAAGCTCACTTTGTTATTTACAAACGGATAAAGGCTGATTATCTTCTGGTTGGTTTTGATGATTATGAAAATGTTGGAATTCAAACCCAGATGAGTTTAATGAGGTGTTTTAACACATTTCTTCACTTTCATTTCTTACAAATTAAGGTACATATCTTACAATTCTACCCTCCTCGTCTTTATCACAATCATTTTGATATGCTGATAGTCTTTACAGGTAATAAAAGTGGGTATTATAAAATCTTAACATTGTCATTTTTACACATTTTAATATTATATTTATTTTATATCACTTGAATAGAACACATTGATTATAAAAGAACTACATAGTTATTAATTTAAAAAAACACATGATTCTGGTGGGGATCGAACCCTCTTCCTAAACATGCATAAATTTGAACAATATTTCAGCTTTATTTAAATCAAGATCTACCCATGTTTAAAACCCAAGTGTCTACTATTTATAAAAAATGTCCGCGGGCTGACACACTACTACAGGCCTCTCACTCTACTGAATCAGAGCGACTAATTTGCTCATCTAACTCCTCAACGGTACATGGCATAGCCACTTGCCCTACCGCGGACATCAAATATATTAGAATAAAATAAAATATTTATATTGCAACAAAGATCTGTATCATAGCAACATATTTTCACTTATTAATACCAGGGCTATGAAGTTTTTATTTAATATACAAGATTACATATTATTTAAAAATATATTACTTTGGTTGGCTTTTATTTTTTTCAGTTTTTGACCTGCTAATCTTATATATTGGTGTTTAACCCAAGATTATCAAGATCTTACCGTTTTTTTTGATAAACACGACATCTGTTGACCTTTTATGGTTTCAATTATAAACATTACTAACAATGTCCACCAGGAAGCAGTTAGGAAAAATTGCATACCATACACTATAATTTTAGTGTATTTTTATTTTTAATTTATTAATTTTGATTTTAAATAGTGTCTTTTATGTTTCAAAATACCGTGAGAGTGTTTTTTTTGTAAATTATTTGTTTATTTGCAAAATTTAATCGTCATTCCATGTTATATATATATATATATATATATGAAAATGGAAGGTTTATCTTTACCATTAATCTCTGGAGATTCCTGATTTTTAAACGTACCTTTAATAAAATAACAAACCACACACATGAATATGTAAAAACAAACGATAGAATATTAATTAATCGACGAGTTAAACTAAATACAAGATATTTGCGCTTCTTGTGGACACACAAACTACAGTTAAATGTTCGTAGTAAGGACATTATCTGACGGCTAGAAAAGCGACTAGATCTATTTTCACGTATTCATAGGTTAAATCATTTGGTTTGATCCGTCACATTTGATCATTATTGTAAATACCTAAATTATAACACTAATAATATATTATTTGTAATTCAATTGGTGCTTAGTGAAAAGTTAGTAAAAATAAAAATTAAAACGAGTTGTATTATAAATTAGACAAGTTTGACATTTTTCATGACCATTAATTTTAAATAATAAAGAACGATTGCAGAAAATTTTATTCTAACACGACAGCCCTTTTATCAAAGCTAAACACATCATAATATCAAATATTACATAAAATTGTTAGGCTCATGAACAATATTCTAATAATTTGATATTGTCAAAGAAATTAATGTTATTCACTAATTATTATAATATTTATTACTGAATATGATATATTTTACTAAATAAATATAATTTAATGAAACAGAATGACTAATGAAGATTAAGTATCGAACCCCGTTTGGGTGTAGAGAGGATGGATTTCCCTAATTTATTTCCCATTCTTCCCCCACAAATATGTTAGCACATATCATCTAAATTTACCTTCCTCGTCGCTACCTTCCCATCTATTGTGAACATGCGTTTGTGTACAGATTTAAGAAAACCAAGGGAATTTTATTAATAACAAAATATCATAATTTACACTTTGTCACTCTCTCAATAGACTAGTCTGATAATGACGGGTAGATCGAGGTTCAAATCCCGGTAGGTTGTAATAAGGTGGGGTTTCCTAAATAATTCCCCACTCTCGGCGCATATTTGGGTAAACTTCTTTAAATTCAACGCTCTTCACCTGTAACTCATCAGCTTAGATAGTATGTATGTGTTTACCTTGAACAGGTAGTATGATGCGGTGGTAAATATAACTAATAATAATATAACTCAATGAACTTTAAACTCTTTTATTAACATATGTTTTACTCGTTTCGATATAATTGATAGAAATGAGCGCCATCTGTAAATTTAAAAGGTGTTAATATCAAAACATTACCAACAATCTCTAATAGAGGGTAGTACCGTTCGGAAACAATGCTATCTAGCTATCATTATTGGTACTTATAGTTTATAAAGTTCTTTGTAATTCTAGAAAAACAATTAGCTCGCTGACTGACAAGTAAAAATTATGTTTATACTACTCCATTATATAATTTTAAAGGGTTATGTTGCTCGATATTTGTGGTAGCTGTCATGTTGGACTATTTATACCCTCTTGATGGTAAAATTATGCCACATACCAACAAATTAAAAACGAACTAAACGCTCAGATCTCGTCACATGTTGCCCTAATATGTTCAACCGCCGCATCGGAAATTCTTCTCCCTTTCATCTGCACGTAAATAATTTACACACCAAATACTATTGAAGCATAAAAAAATATATCTCCCCTCCTCCTGAATGTTTTTAATGGCAATGATTGACTGTGACGTCATAGTAGTTAAAACTAGAATATCTTATTTTAATGAATTAACGCTCTATCTAACGAGTTTTATATATACTTGAATAACTATGAATTAAAAATCATAAATTCTTTTTAAAAAATCTAAAAGCATTCCTACAATTTCACAAAATTACAAATTTTTTATCTTGATGTAGTCTTTTTGTAATCTTATTTTTTATAACGCCTCTACAACTTAATCTATTTTATCCATTAATAAAATGACTTTTAAGTCTTCCTGCCAGGAAGTATATTAAATAAATCCATGGTAGCATACGTCTATCACAAATAGGAAACAAGAAAAGGTTATATGATGGTGTCTAAGTGTGATAGTGCTTAAACTGCTTAGGTACTTCAAGTTAAGACGCAATACGCATCGCTAAATAGCTTTGAAATCTCTAAGTAGTCTACGTAATTAAATGTAACTTCTTTTTGTTTGCTACCAATAAACTAATTTTGATCAAAATAAACAGAATGAAGCAGATTCTTTTTTTAAGTAGGCAAAGTAAATGTAAACCATCATATTTTGAATTGAACCCCGTCCACTTGAGTGGTTGACAAAAATACTAGTGCACAACCGTGCCAACAATTTGCCACTATTATTTTGCTTATGAACAGAAAATAATTCACCAGGTTATATCGATGAAATCATTGCGCCGTGAGGTACTTCTAGATGCAACCCGTTTATCACTTCTGAAGTGCAAGGAACATATTATTGACGGCGACACTAGTATACACATATCGCAGACATTATTTTATTCATTTATTTGAGGTATTTAACTTTTACTTCCTGAACAAACGGAGTATTCAGTACACGACTTATAAACTAACTTAAATTAATAAAAAACACATCTTTGGGTGCTAAACGTTTAGTCGAATTTTTTTTTCTTTCGCACTGTATCGTACTAGCAGTCTGGCCTTTAGCCATGAAATTAAACTAATTGAGTCGGGTTAAGAAAAGTATAATTTAAATGCAATGCACCAGCATTTTTCTAAGAGAAGAGTGGTAATTCGCTTAGAGAAAAATATTGTTCACCATGTCAGTATTCCAACCCCTGCATATTCCTATAATTCTTTCGTAAATTTCTTTAAGGATATTAAACAATTTATTCACATATTCTTCTGACATTCTGAAATAATTTTAAAATTTTGATTGATTTTTCCTTTATAAAATACTAAGCTCGAGATATAAAATTTGGAGTGTTAATTGGGTGCACCCATTTCTTCCGATACCTTTTCTTCCTTCTCATTAGCAGCAACAATACAACTACATCTTCTTCAACATCCTACATAGATCTGAAATAACCGAGTGTTTTGCGTGTGGCCGATCATGTGAAAGGACACTAAGTCTTACTGATTTAGACTTGTCAAACACACGTGTTGTAAACGTGTCTTCCGAGAATTAGGCAGTGATAAACCAACCACCAGATACGTGGAACTTTTCTTTCACTTCACAAAAGAATCTTAATATTAGCGGGTTCTCTTTTCTTTTATTATTTTTCCCCCCTTACCCCACGTTATTAATCCCCTCCGCAACATCAGCAATTTCTTGAATACCATCACAGCCGAAATTTCAACTTTTATAGGATCTTGTGTTTTTTAACCCTCCTCTTCATCTTTTTCTTTTTCTTTCTCTTTCTGGCCTAAGCTTTCCTCGTCTGCATGGTTTTATCGCTCGGCGACACCACCTGTCCCCAAAAATAGGACGTTAGTGTCAGCTATTTCCACTCTTAATAAACCATTCCAACTTGGATACAGAATTGGAATGGGGACACGGCGGTGTTAAAAGAGCAATACACAAGTTGAGGATTTTATTATATTCAATAATATGTGGTTTGGTACATAATCTCACACATGTAAACTAAGACTGAGTGGTAGATGAATGGCGCTAGTACGAAGCCAAAACACGAGTTGGAATAAGGGAGTGTCACATGGGTGCCGGATTATTGGACTTGACTGTACAGGGAGTAAGAACGAGGGGAGAAGTTTGTTGCAATTACATATGCTTTTGTGTCAGAAAAAATGTAATGATACCTCAATTATAGATCGCGTGTTGAAAACTAGGATTATTTCACCCTGCTAAAATTCTAACCCTCAACCTTCCCATTACCTTCAATTTAATATAAATCCACCCTTAGTCTTCTTTACCACCATGGTGGAGGAAATGGTTTCTTAAAAAGAGGATTGAACAAACAAACTGATAGTTTTATTTTCATTGGGTGACCGGGCGGTCTAAGGGTAAGGTGTTGAACTTCTGTGCTGGGGGTCCGGGGTTCAATCCTCGGTCTCGGCACAGATTTTTCTGATTACAAAACCCTTCCTTCACCTCTGACAAGACGTGTATTAATCACAACTTGTGAATGTGAGGAATACCAGGCCTCCACTGTGGTTCGGATTCCACGTTAAACTGTAGGTCCTCCATTTCATCTCACAATCACCCTACCATTACACATTAGCGTAAGTGCGTATAGCTCGAACGGGTAGTAAGACGCGGTGCTAATAATAATAACATTTAAAATAATAATAATAATAAATAATAATAATAATAATTTATTGGTTGCAGAAGGGACGTACAGTATTTAAGTGTAAAAAACCATTGGTTCTGGTTGTGTTCTAACCTTCTTTTTTACTTATATATTTTTATCAATAATTTCAGCCTTGTTTAAAACATGTGTTTCTCGTGTGTAAAACATGTGTGTCTAGTATTTAACAAAAATATCTGCAGTGTTGAATAGCCACTGGCGACATCGCATACTTCAGTTTTCGAGCGACAGATTTTTCCATCAAGCTCTATAACGGTACATTCCTCAGCCATTTAACACACCGTTGACCTGAAATATAAGGGAATTAAAACAAAAATGTGTAAACTGCAACAAGGATCTGTATCGTAGCAACAAATTTTTGATAATAATAGCCGGGATACGATATTGTTATTTAAAAAATCTATGAAATATTATTTAATAAGATATTTTTGAATTTTTGTTTTCAGTTTTATACTTGCTAAGTTTACTCACTAGGGGATTTCCATAACCCCACTGTTTTATAGAAAAACACATTTGTTTCTTTTTAATGGTTATTATTTTAAATACTACCAAAATGTCCACTAGAAAGCATTTGTTTGCTAGTAGCGTTTGTTAGTACTGATAACGTTGGAATATAGTTTGCAAAACACACACACTCTCTTTGCATATGATTCATTTGCTAAAAATTCACGTTTCTATTAATATATTTGATTATATAACTGTTTGGTGTAATTGTTGTTAATTGATAAACATTAAACATATACATAGTATTAAGATTTTTACTAACAGCATTGAAATAAACTCGCACAGATGGGTACGCGGACTAAGGAGCTAGTTTAATATATAGTTCTTTCCACTCTTAAATTGAAGTGTAGGTCTTATTGAGACTGCATTTTATATTTTATGCACTTAAGAAAGATTGAATATCGTCACATTGATAACTTATAAAGCTAAACCAAATTTATGGAGTATATAGCAAAACAACCTATGTTTGGTTTCCGCTAATAATTATTTATTATTATAATTATTATTAGTCTAAACAGGGATTAACTAGACAATGCACGTCACCTTTGCTGTCAAGCTGTTGTTTGAATCCTACATGTCTAACTAAATATGGTTTTTCAAGTCAGTTCATTCCAATGGCTTTACACTTCTCTTTTCATTCTTATGTGTGTTCACTTTATTATACAAATATCTAACTAATCCTCAAGTTATTAGATTAATTATAATATTATGAGTCGTTTTTAATGTACCGGTTAGGTTGGCATCAGGCTAATATGTTAGTTCGAGATGTAGTGACGTCACCTGCAGACGGTGCTCGCGTAGGGTTGCTCAGCGTGTATTGGAGGATCGGCGGCTCATGCTCGGTATTCGCAGTGAGAGGTCACTTGGACTAAGAGATCATTCACAAAAAGAGGTCACTTGGACTAAGAGATCATTCGCAGTAAGAGGCCAGTTAAACCAAGAGTTTAGTTGAACTCGTTGACTAGTACCAAGACTGAACATGTTGAGTTCAGAGAGTGGATCGTACTTCTCGCTCAATTAGCCTCGTGGACGAGACCTGTTGGTGGCCGTGAGGAGTGGATAACAAAGGATTGATTTGTACAACACGACAATAATAAAGTTCAGGAATACGATAGCATTGAGTGTGTCTTTTAGTGTATTATCCCTGCATTTGACCAAGAGGAAATACGTCGCTGAGCAGTGGTGATTTGCGAGGATCAGATGCGATGTACTCTGGACCCCTTGGTTCAAAGAGTTGGGCACAATAACCTTAATTTTACATTCTATAAAATTATTATTAAATTTCCAAACACCAAGTAACCCTGCACCAAAGTAACGAGAAAGACACAGCACTCACATCTCACGACTGTTAGAGAGATTTCTTGGTTAAGTTTCAATCGGCTGTGGTTTGCCTTTAAAAGAGGACCTGACCTTACATTTCCGGGTATTATAATTAGAATGATTCCATAACAGTCCTAAGCTCGGACAGGTTATTATATTCATACACCTGTGTTTATGATTACAACAATTAACATGGCTCCCAAACTCAGTTACCACACGCGCCTACATTTCATAATAAGGTGTTGAACTCATGTCGGTGAACTTGGCCATGATTCTAACCCTGACCTGATTACTAAAATTGACTAAATGTTGTGTGGAATTTAAAAAATATATAATTAGTTAACATAGCCCTTCAGTTTTAAACTTTAGCTTAACAGTGTTGTGCTCTTAAAGATTATGTTCTGACAACTTTAAAAGACATCACACATAAATGGGAATTTCTTTTCTCCCGTGGTAGTTTTAACGAATAGATTCAAACTATTCATACAATTTCTTAAATATAATATACCCGAGTATATATAAAAAAAGAAGTTTATATCAAGTCAACTGGTTCTATTTTACTTTAATTATTTCAACAGGTAGAACAAGCTGTGATTTTTTCCTTGCTTAGTATTTTTTAACCGCTTTAGGCGTTGTTCATAACTATCAGGATACTACAGCACCCATAAAGTTATTCTTTTCCTCACAATTGGAACGAGACTTATGACGTGATTTTGGAAACCCGTTAGACTGAAACATATCGTGCTTTTCATTTGTATATATAGATAAATTAATCAATTATTTTCTCTAGGTTATATTGCCTTCACAATATGTATCATTCAATGATAATATAATATAGCAAGATTATTTATAAAAATAATGAATTTAAATAACCTCACTAGGGAAAACCAATATTTATGTCGGGATGTAAAGGAACTATATAAAAGGTCAATGTTTTTGTAAATTTCATAGCAAATAATTTTGATCGTAAAGATAACTCAAATATTTTCCCAGTAGAATTAAAGAGTTTAATTTTCAACGCATATTAATCTCAACAGATCTTGAATATCGTTCACGAACATATAAGTATTTGATGAAAACTTTTTAAATAAAGAGAAAAAAGTTATTATTAAATTCCAGGACACCCTTCACACTATGTGAAGAAATTTTTTTTTTTTTGTTTTTACTGGGGCAATACCTATTCTATGTTGTTCACTGGAAAAAAAATCATTGTTAAAAAACTACAAAAAATACTGCCCCTATCTCGAAATTCCAACCATCCCACCACCTTAAGAGTGAAAAGCCCCTCAGTCTTGTTTACTGGTGAGGGTTTTAATAAATTGTTTCGTAACCAAACCAATTGTACAGAGGTAATTTTTAATGAGCTCCTCCACACTACTTCCACGCAAATGAGGATAAACTTTCTTTAATATTCTACCATCCTCATAACGACACAATTGTAATTAACTATCTGAAACTACTTAATAAAATGATAATATTTTTATAGTAAGGTCCTTTCAGAAAATACAGTTTTTTTACAGAACACTTTGAAATCTAATTTTGTTTTAATTTAAATTTATAGTTACTAATAATATCTCCCAACAGCCATTGCTTTAGATCATGTGACTCGACTTATGTAATTCATGACAGTAAGTCTAGAAGCTTTTATCACTGCAAAAATATCCCTATTATATGGAAACAAGACTTAAGTAAAGCGGGTGTAGTAAAAATGCCATGGAACAACATTTTTATTTCATTTAATCTCATACTTATCTTAGATTAATAGAAAAGAACGCATTTATCTCTAAATACACGCATAGTAATTAAGTGTAAAAAAACACTTGCTACTGGTGGGGATCGAACCCTCTTCCTAAACATGTATAAATTTGACTAATATTTCATCTTTATTTAAACCAAGATCTATCCAAGTTTAAAACAGAAGTGTCTAATATTTATAAAAAATGTCCGCGGGCTGACACTCTACTACAGACCTCTCACTCTACTGAATCAGAGCGACTAATTTGCTCATCTAACTCCTCAACGGTACATGGCATAGCCACTTGCCCTACCGCGGACATCAAATATATTAGAATAAAATAAAATATTTATATTGCAACAAAGATCTGTATCATAGCAACATATTTTCAGGTATTATTACACGAGATACGAAATTAATATTTAATATACAAGATTAAATATTATTTTAAACTATATTAATTCGGTTGGCTATTATTTTTTTCAGTTTTTGACCTGCTAAACTTATATATTGGTGTTTAACCCAAGATTATCAAGATCCTACTTTTTTTTTTATAAAAACGACATCTGTTGACCTTTTATGGTTTCAATTATAAACATTACTAACAATGTCCACTAGGAAGCAGTTTGTAAAAATTGCATGCCGTGGACTATAATTTTACTCTATTTTTATTTGTCATTTATTAATTTTGTTTTTATATAGTTCATTTATGTTTCAAAATAGCATGATAGTTTTTTTGTGTCTAAATATTGGTTTATTTGCAAAAATTAATCGTCAATCATTGTTATATATATATGTGAAAATGGAAGCCTTATCTTTGCTATTTATCTCTGGAGACTCCTGAGTTTTCAGTAAAATAACAAACCACACTCATTAATATGTAAAAACAAACGATAGAATGGTAATCAATCGACAATTTAATCTAAATACAAGATATTTACGCTTCTCGTGGACACACAAACTACAGGTAAATGTTCGTAGTAAGGACATTATCTGACGGCTAGAAAAGCTACTAGCTCCATTTGCATGTATTCTTCCGCTAATTTATTTGGTTTGCATCCATCATATTTGATCATTATTGTAAATACCTAAAATATAACACTAATAATATACTATTTGTAAATCAATTGATGTTTAGGGAAAAGTTGTTAAAAATAAAAATTACAGGGAGTTGTATTATAAATTAGACAAGTTTGATATTTTTCATGACCATTAATTTTAAATCATAAAGAACGATTGTAGAAAATTTTATTTTAATACGACAGCCCTTTTATCAAAGGTAAACACATCATAATATCAAACATCACATTAAATTCTTAGGCTCATAAAAATATTCTAATAATTTGATATTGTCAAAGAAATTAATGTTATTCACTCATTATTATAATATTTATTACTGAACATGATTCATTTTATCAAATAAATATAATTTAATTGAAACAGATTGACTAATGAAGATTGCGTTTCGTACCCCGTTTCGGTGTACATAGGGTGGATTTTCCTCACTAAATTATTTCCTACTCTCCGCGCATATTTTGGTAAACTTCCTCTAAATTCAACGTTCTTCACCTGTAACTCATCAGTGTAGTTAGTATATATGTGCCTAACTTCAACAGGTAAAACTAATAATAATAATATAACCCACTGAATTTTAAACTCTTTTCTTAGCATTTGTTTTACTCGTTGCGATATAATTAATAGAAATACACGCCATCTGTAGGTTTAAAAGGTATTAATATCAAAACATTACCAACAATCTCTAATAGATGGTAGTACCGTTCGGAAACAATGCTCTCTAGCTATCATTAATAGTACTTATAGTTTATAATGTTCTTTGTAATTCTAGAAAAACAAGTAGCTCTGACTGACAAGTAAAAATTATGTTTATACTACTCCATTGTATAATTTCAAAGTGTTATGTTGCTCGATATTTGTGGTAGCTGTCATGTTGGACTATTTATACCCTCCTGATGGTAAAATTATACCACATACGAACAAATTAATAACTAACTAAAACGCTCAGATCCCGTCACATGTTGCCCTAATATGTTCAACCTCTGCATCGGAAATACCTCTCCCTTTTGTCCGCACGTAAATAATTTACACACCACATACTATTGAAGCCTTAAGACAATATGTCTCTCTCCCTTCTGAATGTTTTAATGGCGATGATTGGCTGTGACGTCATAGTAGTTAACTCTAGGATTTCTTAAGATAGTGAACTTACGTTCTATTTAACGAGTTTTTTAGGTACACGTATAAACATAAATTCTTTAAAAAAAATTTAGCAATAAACCTACTATTTTACAAAATTACAAATGTTTTATCTTGAAGTATTCTTTTTGTAAACCTATTTTTATAACTCCTCTACAACTTTAGCTTTTTTACCAATTTATTAAAATGACTTTTAAGTCTTCCTGCCAGGATGTAGATTAAATATGTCCATGTTCGCATATGTCTTTCGCAAATAAGAAACAAGAAAAGTTTATATGAATAATCATGCCAATGTTTTCAAGGCGTAAATGGTAAAAGTAATTAAAAATGATATTCAAAATATAAAAGCTATCGATCAAGAAAGGATGTCAAAATCAGAAAAGAAATTATATTTTTACTGCTACGGAGCAAAACATATTCAAATACAGATATAGACATAATAATAAACCAAAAAATTCAGAAAAAAAACTGCTATGAACCAGGAATGTTCTAATAAATATACGTTAGCTAGCCTTAATTTAATGGTGACAATTTTTCAAACGTGTTTTTTGAAAACTCACATATATCTGGAATAGAGTACTTTTTTATCTGGATATATAGAATAGAGATTTGTAAATTTTACTTGATATTCATTATACAATATACATTCGTAAATATTACTAGAATATTGCCAAACCCTTCCTTCACCTCTTAAAAGACGTGTTATAATCTCAACTTGTGAATGTGAGGAATACCAGGCCTCCACCTTGGTTCGGATTCCACGTTAAACTGTAGGTCCTCTATTTCACCCCACCCTACCATTACACATTAGCGTAAGTGCGTGTAGCCTAAACGGGTAGTAAGACGCGGTACTAATAATAATTCTAGAATATTAGCTTAGACTTAACCAGAAAATAAAATGAAGTAACAGTATACATTTTGATTAGTTTTCTAAAATAAATAGGAAATGGTTCTTCTAAGTAAAAATATATTATTATTATTATTATTATTATTATTATTATTATTATTATTATTATTATTATTATTATTATTATTATTATTAGCATCGCGTCTTACAACCCGTTCGGGTTATACGCAAAAAAATATATTGTAATTTATAATTTCAAAATACCATTCTATATGATGAAACAATGTTTTTTAAGAATTAAGGATTAGTATTAAATTTTATTTAAAAAATACATATATAAATATAAAATAGCATATTTTCTCAATGTGTTTCAATTATGTTTATCTTCCTTTGTTTCAGGTAAGAGTCATTGGTTAAATGGGATTTCACCGTCTACATTTCATCATCGGTCGCAGTAATGTTGTCTGCTGTCATGATGGAGATATTATGGTAAGTAGTGATTGACTACGCTCTCTTTTATTTTATTCTACTGTCATCTTAATTTGATATCCGTGCTATCACTGAGATTAAAACTCCCAACTCGTAGGACATTTCTATCACCACCTTCTGTATTTTATTATCACGTCACATTTTTCTTCTCGACTTTGCAATCTGATTGCATCGGGACCGATACGAGCAATTAGCTCAGTGGTTTGCTCGTCTGTACATTGATTTAACAGTACCGTGACTGAAGCCATGTAAGACTACAAATATATCATTTCGAATTTGGGATTATTACCTTTAACTAAATGGTAAATTAACGGTATTTACTTTAAGAACTGGCTTTTGGTGTTTCTACTTTGTGAGGATAACCTCTAAGCAAGCTATACGGTTGTAAGCAGGCCTGTCAGGTGCTCTTCCTGTGTCCCCCTCTCTTGGTTATAGCAAGCTATACGGTTGTAAGCAGGCCTGTCAGGTGCTCTTCCTGTGTCCCCCTCTCTTGGTTATAGCAAGCTATACGGTTGTAAGCAGGCCTGTCAGGTGCTCTTCCTGTGTCCCCCTCTCTTGGTTATAGCAAGCTATACGGTTGTAAGCAGGCCTGTCAGGTGCTCCAACTGTGTCCCCCGCTCTTGGTTATAGCAAGCTTTATGGTTGTAAGCAGGCCCGTCAGGTGCTCCAACTGTGTCCCCCGCTCTTGGTTATACTGGATTTCATTGGAAACGGAATCTTATTTCTCTAAGAGACTTGATTAGTTTTGCACAAAAAAGGGGGGGTGGATTTTTTGAGGGGCTACGACCCCAGATCTAAAGGGGTTCTTGGGAACTTTCCCTACACGAATGTTTGAAAATTGAATGGATACTTCTAGAAGATATTTTGAGTGCTCTTCTCCCAGAAAATTTTGAAAACTAGAAGCTATGTGGAGTGGTCCTCCTCCAGATCTAGATTTTAAATTTGAATATCCCTATAAGCTATTTATAATGGTCTACACCCGGCACATTTAAAAACATTAAGTGCCTCTCGAAGCTATGTGGAGTGGTATTCACCTGTATTTATTTAAAAATTAAATGCCTCTTATCTCTATTTGGAGTAGACTTTCCCTATCAAAGTTTTGAAAATTGGATGCCTCTAAAAGCTATTTGGAATTTAATTTAATACCATTTTCCGGCTTAATATTAAATAATATCTGAGGGAAGTGAAATAAATCTAGATAAGGGCAATTTTATTCCAGAAGAGAGGACGAGTTTATTCTAACCGGGAGGAAGAGGACACAAATTATTTTCAGGGGAAGAAAGCCCCCCCCCCCTCCCGAACCCCCTGCCCCTTTCTGCTATGCCACCACTCCTCGACTCTGGTTTGTACTTAAAAAAAACTAATTATTTTGTCATTTTTACAAAACAAATACGATATACGCAAATTAATCCGTAACTGAACATTGGAATGTTACGCACATGATAACAAATTTTTATTTAAATTTACTCACTTCCCGACTCTTTTGACGTGCCATGTTGAGTAAAAAAAAAAGTCTCCATAACTGAACCGAACCTATGATGTATTTTAGACAAAATGTCACTAAGTTCTTCCGGAGGAAATTCCAGATAATGGGCATGGATAGGCATTTCATTGATTATTATTCATGTTTTATTTTATTTTATTTTATCTTCTACAATTATTTTTAAATTTATGAATCTGGATATTGGGCCCCCAGTCCCCTTGGAGTATCGGGCCGGTACCACGGTATTAATCCCACCCCGTGGCGGCTCTAGTTAGTTCTAAGTAATCAACTGAAACGGGAGTATTATTCAGAACTGTCTACATCTTTTGTTTTTGTGTATGATACGCCTTGCTTTCCACCCGGGCAATCCGATTTTAATCTAACCAATGAGGTAGGGATGATGAAGGCAGAATGTACTCTTATTTGCGTGATGATAAATTTAGAAAAAAACCTCCATACACCCAACTGAGATTTGAGCCCTGACCTTCCTGTTACAGGGAAACCACTCCAAGGCGATCTTTACGTTTAGGCTACGGCCTGACGAGCAGTAAATAACTTAAAAGAGTGCCACAAACTAATGAACCCAGTAGATCCAAAAGTGTGCCGGTGTATTCGGGTCGGACAGGGCAGTAAATGCCGCACAGAAATCTCTGAAGAGGTGCTCCCTCATCTGTGTGGTCAGACGGAGCGTGATTTCACGCCTGATTCAAGTGACATTTCACGCTCCCGCTTGACCATGTGCTGCGACATTTGTAGCTCCAAATCTAGCAGCATATTCTACTGTACATTTACTCTTCTGGCCGTAATCTTGGTCTGCGTTCCTACCAACATGGTTGACAAATATTTTTTATTCACATCATTTTATCCGCGTGTGTGATTAAAATAGCATGTAGTACGTAAAAGTGCATAGCTGATAAACACTAGAAAACAAAGGTAAGGATTTAAATCTCCTTCCGTGTGCTTTTTTTTAAATTTTGACATTTATGTTCAGCAATTTAGATTGCTTTGGAAATATTGTTATAGATACATAATAGTTAATTGTAATTTTAGTTCATTATTGCTTTACCCGCACCGAGGCTAACACGGTTTAAGACATTCCTCTCACTGTAGATGATATTGCCGGTGATGGTGGTATCGAGGTTCTAACCTTGCCCGGGTGTACTGGGGCTGGTTTTTCGTTCCCGCTTCTCGTTAATGCGGGTGCATTTTCTTTCAATTTTCTTTTCCTCAAGCCTTCTCTCTTTAATCAAATCGTTAATAACCTTTGGTTTGAAGATATCATATTTTGAAAAATATCTAATTTTGCTCTAATGTTGATTGTGGCTTATTTTGCTCTAATGTTGATTGTGGCTTATTTTGCTCTAATGTTGACTGTGGCTTATTTTGCTCTAATGTTGACTGTGGCTTATTTTGCTCTAATGTTAATTGTGGCTTATTTTGCTCTAATGGTAATTGTGGCTTATTTTGATATAATGTTGATTGTGCCTATCAGTTATTTAATCCTAAAGTAACAAGACGAGGAAGTAAGATTTTACTTATTTTCACCAACAACCGCCTGGAAAGAGAATTTATAAAATCATCCTCAGGGAATCTGGTCGGGGTTGAACTCAGGTCCCCTGTATTGGGATTAACCGTTTGATTAAATCTTCTGCTGACAACGTGAAACGGACGTTTCACGTGCTGGTTGTTACTATCGAGCTATTTCTCTGCTCAAACTATTCGTTCTTACACACACAAAGCCATACAGTACATCGCGGCTGCCGCGCATGGTTGAGAAAAGGCTCTTCCACTTGAGATAATTAATTGGAGTCGTTGTTGTGGCTGACAAGATCTTAAACAAAAATCGATGGCAAAGACTATTTTAAGATTTAAATAAACAAACTTTCTGTATTCGAAATCCTTACTTTACGAATCTGTATAAAAGGTTGTAAACTAATGGCTTAAGATGTTTGTAACTTGTCTTGGTACCACAACCACAATAATTTAATGTGTACTGAGAATGTGAAAACACAATTTGGAGCAAAACTAAATCTTAGCATAATACACTTAATACGTAATAATATATAAAGATCAAGTTCAATAGCCCTAATTAAAAAGTGAGCTAAAAAATTGTGTAAAATATACCTAGCCTTCTTGTTAGTGGTAATGAGCGGTCATTTTATGAACACACTGTTTATATCAACACACGACTTGCAAACTAACTAGAACACACAAAGTCCCGTTACCAGTGGTACAATTGTACCAGTTACCCCCGGCTCGGTAGACAGACTCGCTACCCACACCACTGAGTGTTGGGGGAAAGAAGGGGTGTTAACGACTTAATCAAAAGAGAAGAGATCAGAAGGGTCGCTTAGAGAAAACTTCCCACATTAACTTGAAGAGAGGTTCGGAGAAAAAAAAACTATACCGAAACTCAAATTCTAGAAACCCCTCCCATTGCTCCCTTTCAACATTGACCACGCGATGCAACCTCTGTGGGTGTTTTCAGATACCCTTTGTCTACCCTAAAAGTTAAAAAGCTTATCTTGCACGTTTACACAATTGTATACCTTAAAACTATAAGGTAGGGCCACAGTGTAATCTGTCAAGGAGAGACTGCTTGCTACCTTTCGGGGTGGACGGAATTTAATTGTTTCATTCTTCAAACTTGGTATCGAGTAGCCCCGTTACCGAGTGTTAACTTAATAAGACTATCCAGACCGGTAGAGGGAAAAGATTCGATCCCAAGCGTCGCTTGAAATCAATATCTGTGTGTGTGTAGGCTCGTAGCGTTGTCCCATAATGACAACTAATTATTTCTGACGCCAAGTTTGGCGTTTCAAAAAAACAAAAACATATTTGACTACAGTAGAACTTTCATAGTCCGAACTTTTGGTAATCCGAATGCACCTTAAGTAAGATATACAAAAATGCATATGTATGAAATGTAGAAAACAGGAAGCAAATTTCTATTAAAAATGAACGTTTTAGCGAGCGAAGCGCGTGAGCCCACTGTAACGTCTACACTCCACATGTCACTTGGCTGGGGAGTACCGCAACCTTGCCGTATCTTTTTGCGTCCTAATCCTCCACATTGGTAAAGAGATATTAAAAACAACTACTGTACTGTACCCTATTATATTCTATTTGTCTTGTTTATAAAATAAAATACATACTTGCTAATGAATTGATAATCCGAATCACCCCCGGTCCCAATTAGTTCAGATTATCAAGGTTATACTGTAATATGTTTTAACACAAATAACCCGCCTCGGTGGCGTAGTTGGCTAACGCGCCAGTCGTGTTGAGCTCGACTGCCGAGGACGGGGAGATCGAGGTTCGAATCTCGGTCGGGTGAACTGTGGGTGGTTTTTCCTAAATGGGTTTCCACTCTCCCTCCACGCAAATGCGGGTTCACTTCCTCTAAATTCAACCTTCACAATTCCTAATCCATTAGCGTAATTAGTACTTAAGCGTATAACCCGAACAGGTAGTAAGACGCGGTGTTAAATATTATATAATATTATTTAACACAAATAATAATTTTTCTTCTTATTCTATGATTTAAGAATGTGGAAGTTATTAAAAATAAATGCACCTGCATTAGAGTGGAGAACAGAAAGGGAAACCACATTGATATAACACACGTGTGCTCCCGACCGAGTCTCAAACCTCGACCTTCCCCGTTACCAGCCAGGGGGCCAGTGATGCTGTTTCAACCAAATCTGAGTTTGTTTGTAAATAAGTCATTATCTGATACAGTCCTTTGTTAATATAGAGTACTTTAAATACATATTTAATGAAACAAACTATTGTGTGACTTGGCCATTATAATGCAGTATTTGCTTGACTTTAAGGAATGCATTATCTGACACTTAAGATGTTGACGCTTAGTAAGGTTTGTCTTATAAATGTATAGGTCTATTTAAAGCATTCTATTACAAGTTAACTAGTATTATTGCCTTAGAATGCATTGATAATAGACCCAAATCGTTCTTACATAATCTGTTTTTGTATCTCAAGATAGAATCTTCAACAACCACTCATTAGAACCAACAAAGATTTTTTAGATGTGACCTTGCACAGTTTCTCACCACTCGCACCCACGGACGAGGTTGGAGGCCTTCTTGCGACTGGTTAGTTTTTAAGACACCCCCCATCTCTATGTCTTGACGGGGAGAGGGGTATAAGAAAGCAAGTAGCCGGGGCTTCTGTGCGAGACAGGGGAGTCCTTCTTGCGACTGGTTAGTTTTTAAGACACCCCCCATCTCCATGTCTTGACGGGGAGAGGGGTATAAGAAAGCAAGTAGCCGGGGCTTCTGTGCGAGACAGGTCCGCGACAAGAAAAAGGAGCGTCTGGAAATCCGATTACTTCTCGCGCGCTGCGATATTATAATCCCTCGCTTGGTGAGAGGGGCGGAGATAATGGTTAGGGGGAGGGAGGGATGGGGCGTACGAATCTTGGATTTAATAACCTGTGGCAGTGGCGACGTCCCTCTCTTGCTCATCCTCGGCTCTTGGTGGGATGACAGAATGTCCCATTGCTTGGAGCAACCGATCTAGGAGGGCTTCGTTCTTTGTGGATGTCGACCTGTATTGTTGATAGAAGGCCACAGGACTTGGAGCAACCGATCTAGGAGGGCTTCGTTTTTTGTGGATGTCGACCTTTATTGTTGATAGAAGGCCACAGGACTTGGAGCAACCGATCTAGGGGGGCTTCGTTCTTTGTGGATGTCGACCTTTATTGTTCAAGATATTTATGTTCCTAGGGAACTTTATAATGAGTGTACACATCTTTCCCAAACTCGTGAAAGTGATAGCAAATCAATAATTCAAGACAATCACTGGCTGATATATTGCAAGGCACTAGTTAGTTGAACTACTTCAAGACAACATGAGTAAACGTAAAGTTTCTTGTTCAATAGTGTATTCAATAATGTAAATTTTTATTAATATTTTTTATAAATAACCTAACCAATTTCCAATATCTAACCTCTTTATCAACTCATAATATTAATTTTCTAATGACCTGCTTCAGTGGCCGAATGATCTAAGGCGCTACTCTTGTGTTAGCCTGGTCTACTGGTGACTGAGATCGGAGTTCGAATCTTGATCGGGTCTAGTGAAAGTTTTTTTTTTTCAAATTGTTTACCACTCTCCTTCCATGTAAATACGGACAGATTAACTCTAAGATTCCTTCCTCACCCCTGCCCTGTTAGCGTAGTTATTATCATATGAACGTACAGCCCGAACAGGTATTAACACGAGACATTATTTGTAACAAACACGCTTTTGTTATGAACGTACAACCCGAACAGGTATTAACACGAGACATTATTTGTAACAAACACGCTTTTGCTATGAACGTACAACCCGAACAGGTATTAACACGAGACATTATTTGTAACAAACACGCTTTTGCTTTTAGCGTCTGACTGAATGTATTGATGATACATTATTATTATTATTTAGCACTACGTCTTACTAACCGTTCGGATTATACGCTTAAGTACTAATTACGCTAATGGATTAGGAATTGGGAAGGTTGATTTTAAGGAAGTGAACCCGCATTTGCGTGGAGGGAGAGTGTTAAACCATTTAGGAACAACCCCCCCCCC
>CABFWO010000407.1:85884-102458 GCA_902155825.1 Timema genevievae
GAGACAGTTTGAAACCTGTAGCTGGGCTACGTTGCCATCATTTAAATAAACATTGTAAACAAGAAATTGTAAAACGGGGGAAGCAAACTTACCCAATAAAGAATACGTCTTCTTAAAACTTCTCGACATTTTAATAAACGTATTGAGAGCGCTGCTCATTTATGAAAGGAACTGCCCCGAGTGAGGAAATTAATCTGTGGAACCACAGATTACAGAAAAAGGGAACTGTCACGCACATTGTTATATTTTTCAAAACCTTCAGCCTTTTTTTTTATGAAAAATTAACATCAGCCACATTAAAAAGCTATGGGCATAGTTTCATTTCTTTACAACCTTTATTTTTAAATTACATAAGAAATTACTCATATAGTTACCACGTTTGTCTTTGTGATAGGCCTAATCGATGGAACTTTGAACACATTTATGCCCATACAAAAACACCTCAGGGTTAATTTTTTTAATATCTATCACACCTGCGTATAACCTGAAAGATGATATGCTAAAAAAAATCTGGAACAGAATGGTTTTATAATTTTAATAATAAAGAACAGCTTTGGGTATGAAAAAGAGTAACATAGTTATTAAAACCCATGTATTAGAAGAATCAAATAGCCAAAGCTATTATTTATGTTTTAGTACGGATTTATCCGCATCTAGCTATCATATTCTGAAAAATTGAAAAATGACACTTGGACATAGGAATTTAACCCGGAACCTTTGACTTAGTACACCAATGCTCTAACAAATCAGCTATCCAGGAATCGTCCCGTGCCCAGGTGTCATTTTTCAATTTTCAGACCATGTATTAGAGTTAGAATGTTTTTAATGGGATTGACCAGGCTATAAGATAACGAAATTAAATAATTGGCTTTAAATATTTATAAACATAAGAAAACTATAACTAAAGATGCACGCATGCTAGAAAAATAATACCCGCCTCGGTGGCGTAGTTGGCTAACGCGCCAGTCGTGTTGAGCTCGACCGCCGAGGACCGTCGAGGTTCGAATCTCGGTCGGGTGAACTGGGGGTGGTTTTTCCTAAATGGTTTTCCACTATCCCTCCACGCAAATGCGGGTTCACTTCCTCTAAATTCAACCCTCCCAATTCCTAATCCATTAGAGTAATTAGTACTTAAGCGTATAATCCGAACGGGTAGTAAGACGCGGTGCTAAATATTATTATTATTATTAGAAAAATAATAATAGATAAAACAATCCACACCTACATTAATTTATGAGTAATATTTTAATGAAGCCAAATTAGTAAAAAACTTCTAAAAAAATCTATATTATCTGTTTTAACAAAACTTGATGTATACACATCACCAATTTGGGTGGTTTATTACAAAAATAATATAGAATTTCAAGCCAAATAAATATAAATATAATGAGTAAGTAATAATTTCGAATGTGATTGTTTGTATATTTGTAATATTTGTAGCAATGTGCTGGTTCTACAAGAATAATTATGTTAAAAAATACTATTTCGCATAGAGTCCAGTACTATATTTCTAAAAGAGAATACTGCTACGCGCAAAATTGATCATAGTTATCGTGATTAATTAAACGCCATAGTTTATAATATGATCGTAAGGGGCAGCAAGAGAAATGGAAGAGGGGGAGATACATGGAGGTAATGATATTTATTAATTGAGATATAGTCCTAATTGTTCATTGATGTCTGCTTTTGACTCAAGTAGTTCAAAAGTTAAATTGAAGTAATCCACAGACACCAAATTCCATTCTGTCTCATTTTAATTAATATGTATTTAAATTATTTAAATAAATAAAATAGTAGATTTCTATCCCTGGATCGGCAGTAAACTCCTTCTGATTTAATAATTTTAAAAGTTTACAATATCAAATTAATAAAACGGTATATCCTTCTAGTATTAAGAATTAATAGCCAAAGCTATTATTTATGCTTATTAGTGGGAATTACTCCATCTAGATATCATATTCTGAAAATTGAAAAATGACACCTGGACACGGGTTCGATTCCCGTGTCCAGGTGTCATTTTTCAATTTTCAGAATATGACTTCTAGTATTAAATTAATCCCACCAAATGCATAGTATAATTACAATTAATAACACAAAATACCTTTTATTTTAAATATTTATTATCTACCATTGCACCTTGTGTGAAATCTCTCTCTAAAATGAACTACGGTACGGAACTCCGCACGGTCTTTCTTGCTCTATGGTTTAAAAATGGAGATATTTACTCAAAACTCCTAATTTATGTGAAACGAAATAATATACACTAGCAAACCCAAGTATAAATTGCACTATACCTATGTAAAACATTTTTTAGTCCCGGTTTTAAATTTTATAATTTTACTTTTAAAGAAAAAATGTCCTCATTTGTATGTTTGGACCAATAAAAAAGATCAATATTGAGTCCACAGGGTCAACACTTCGTATTAAAATTTCTACTTCCGGTTAAAATTTAAACATTATATTAGGTGTTGCACATCTTCATGTCATCGCATTGCTATTAAATTCCTCATTTATAAATTTTGACCAATAAAAAATATTAATATTGACTATTGAGTCTAAAATGGAGATAGATTATTGTTGTACAAACTTTTCTCCTAATAGGTTTAAGGAAAAATAACAAACTTTTTGAGAGACTTACTTATATTTAATTACTCTATGGCATTAGAGAATTATTGCGTTAAAACTTAGGTAGTATCTCTTTACAACTAAAGCTCACAAAATTGTATTAATATATTTGCTCATAGCTCAGAAACGGTTGGTTTTATAAATATATATTCAACATTAAAATATGTTTAATTTAAACAGTACTACAACTTTACAATGATAAGTTATTTTGTCTCTCAAATAGTTGCGGATATATAATCAAAATTCAAAATTTTTCTTATTTTAAGTTCCCTAGATACCCGCTTCAATGACCGCATGGTCCAAGGCGCTACTATCACAGTTTATCATGAAACATAATTCTCAGATGCCCATTTTTAACTCAATCTTAAAGGCCATTTTTGAAATATTACAAATTTACTAAATCAACAAACAATATGTAAAATAGTCTCCAAACCATTCAAATGACAAATATTAAAATTTAAACCAAGCAAACAAATTTATTATGGGAATTTTTTTTTTTGTTCAGTGTTAGAATCACATTTTATAGAATTCTTCATATTTCTTCTTATTTTATTTTGTATATTGTATTTCCAAATAAATTTTTTGAGAGATATTATATTTCTCTGTCTTTCTATACATCTTCCACTTTCTTTGAAAATCGACGCCTGAAACACTTTTATTTTATTTTACGCTATCCTTTATATTTTATTACGAACTTCATTGTTTATTGCTGCTTTCGGGAAATTTATATTATTGTTATCCTCTTTCCCTCCCTTTTTTTTATGTTTTATTCGTGTTGCTTTATGCCCTTTCTGTAATTTCTTTTTTAGCTGTTATTGAAGGGCGCTGTGTGTGTAGTACAGGGATGGACATAAAATAGTCATCTTAAATATTGTAAGTTACCCACTACATAGGCTAGTAGAAGCTTATATTAAAATGCTCCTAGGAGTACTTTTGTGTGCACCGCGTTCTAGTACAGAATATCCGAATATTTTCACTAGTTGGGTAAGAATGAGGAAGGTGCCTGCATTTACGAAGAGGAAGAGGGAAAAACAAACCAGATTAGCAATGTCCGACGCCATTGTCCGCATGCCCATTTTACAGGTTTAATTTCACCAAGAAATAATGTCGTGTATGTACGAGTATGTGTGTACCGCGTCTTACTACCAGTTGGAACGATCCACATATTTATTTACTCATGAGGTGGTAATGAGGAAATGCACCTTCATTTTCATGGAGGGAGAGTGGGCAGCCATGTAGGAAAAACTACCATAATTACACTGAAAGAGCTACTTTAAATGTTTTTACTTTAAAATTTTATAAAACATTCTAATAATACATAGTAAGGAGCATCTATACTAATTATGAAGGAAATGATTTCATTCAGTTGGTTAACACATTTTCCTTCTTTAATATTTAGACATTATTAAAATATTTATCATTTTATTTGGGATATTTATTTCATTTCATAATATTCAATGGGTTTTGATTTGAAATACTTATTAAAAAACTAAAATAAGAGGTCCCATGGTGGATTATCTCAAAATTCATCTAGTTCTAAAGTGGGACACTGGTGGGAAAGTCTCGCCATCCTTGCCTTGGACCATGCTGCCATCGATGTGGGTGAAGTAATTTTAAGAACAGTATAAAATAATATTGTCTATAAAATGAGTTTGAAATTCATCATCTTAGGCTTTTAACTAATAATATACACACTAATTTCTTAGAAAACTCGATTCTCAATATTTACCTTAAATTGAAAATATGTGTTTAGTACTTTATTTCATATAACTTTTTTTATGTGTACATCACAAGTTATTTAAATAAATATGTAAAGGGTCAAGCTGGCGTTGAAACGTTCCACTTAAAAATAAAAAAATAAATTCCTTTCTCCACATAGCTTCTTCGCAGTGGATTACCAACCTGACACACTGATGTATAACTTGACTCCAACTGTACGTTCCATCAAGTCCACTGAGCTTCCCATTACGCCTTACACGCTCATAGCTTGTGTTTTATTTGACTGTTTGACATCATACATAAAATGTATTATTGTATATTTACGTGAAACAGCTGTACTAAATCCTGTTAGATCTTTGCTGATTTATTTGTTTCTACTATTCGCATTATCTTTGATTGATGTGCACTTATACTTGAGATTTTATGGGAATAACACATTATGTTAATAAAGTCAGTTCTGAAAGCAAGCTTGGAATTCATTTATTTATTTTTCCATGCGTATTTTACGACAGTATTTTTTATTTCCAATTTTGGTAGGTGTATGTTGTACAGGATTGCCACTTATCTGGAAAGCCGGGAGACCCGGAAAAACACAGGGTATTTCACAAATAAAAAAAAACAAATATGTAACTAAATATTGGTGAATTTGGGAAATTTAAGGACAAACTTGTAATATTAGACCTTTTACTTCTTAGAAGTAAATTTGAACTTAAAGAACTTAACATGCTGATTCAAATACAAGTCTTACTGTGGATTCACAAGTACTTATAAAAAACCCCACAAAAGCAGAGCAGAAACGTAATCATATAACGAGCTCTAAACCAATCACAAGATTTCAGCCTCATCAGCGTTATCTGTTCAAAATGACCTGAAATAAGTTCACGGCACCATCAGCTTGGGAGACCCAATCAAATTTCAAAACCAACCATTCCCTGTGCATGCGCTTACAACGTGAGATACAAGCAGACAGCTGACTCTTCTGTTGTAAAATGATTTTAAATAACTCTATAATTGGAGACTTTGTCTGTGTCGTTCTTAATCTGTTTTGATTTCATCACGGCACAATTACAATCCATTGTAATATTAATATAAATGATCTGTCCATGCACTGGAAAATAAAACATGTCGTTCGTTGATCAGCTGTTTCCATTTTGTGGCAAAGAATGATTATAGATCAACATTTGTTTCTGCTAGCTTGTGAATTGCTGATGCATTCAATCAGATTCTGCCCTCTTATTTTCAGCAAACATTTTATATCAAGCTCAGTAGCGAATCCAGTGGCGCAGCCGGGATTTTAATAAAGGTATAGGGTGGGAGTGCTGTCATGGAACTAGGTTGGGTGGGGGGGGGGGAGGAGGAGGTTTCCCCTCTGGAAATCTGACGGAAAAATCCTTTAACATTATTAAGTAATTCAGAAATTACGGTAGTTATAAATTTAAAAAAACACACATATAAATTCGTCATTAACTTATGTTTTTTGTTAGTTAAATTATATGTTAAAACTGTAAATAAATTATTGAAAGTGATTAACACGTGAAGCATCTGGCTAGTGATATATTACATGACAGTACAACTAGTGGTAACTATAATATAGATTTAATTGGTTTAATTCTTTAATTGTTATTGTTAGTACTAACCTGAAAATTACTACGGTGAAGTGGAAGGAGGGGTGAGCGCCCTCCTCTGGATCCACCGCTGATCAAGCTCAATCCTTACCCATCCTAAAATATTAGGTGGCGTGATGATTGCATACTCTCCTCCATCAAGGCGACCGCTTCGGTCAGCGAGAAAGTATCAAACGCTTTCAAGTGTCAGACAACGCTGCTTAAATTACACTGGTCTCTGTAGTTTTATGGAACTACTATATTCAGTCTTAAGTTTATACTCCCTTTCGCCTTTCACCTACAACCACCCTTTGTCATGTCACTAAGAGATAAGGGGAATAAACTACGAAACGTCTGCGTGGCAATTCATCGCTTACCGATATGTAAGTTATATGATTTTACAAAAACCAATTAGATTAAAAATTAAATTGTATTTCTTTATTCTTAATTTTAAGTTGTTCAAATGGGTCACCAGTCAATCGATTGGCTTGAGAGGGTGGCTACAAGGTAGTCAGTCCCCCAGTGTATCCAAGAACATAACCAACAGAACAGGAGTACCAACATCACAAGGAAAACGTGTACAAATACTTGGGTAACGTGCCAACCCCATAGCCCAGTCGTTAGCGCATTTTTCCGGTGACCAAAGAGTTCCAGGGTCAATTTTTGGTATGACCGAAAAATGTATAATTGTTAAAATTAAGGCTTCCCTTTTCACAGTGAGATATGAAAATAGATTATGATACACTCAGTATAAAACAAACTTTTAAAAATCTAAAGGATTGTCTACTTCTTCAACAATCTGGTAACCATTCTTTTCTGTTTCGTTTCAAAGTGAATTTCGTAATTTATAACTTTTTGTTTATTTGTCAGGTTGGCTTCCTACACTGACGCCCAGACAATATTTAGCCACGCCCACCACTATCCTTTTATTGTTGTGTGTGCTTTTCAGAACGAGCTTTTGTACGTTAGTTATCATGGCAGCTTGTCTTCATAGCGAGACTGTGGTGTTTCCTGAAATTAGACAGGCTACACGATCAACGCGGAGAGCTAGGGTTGGTTTCCCATTGCCCTCACTTTTATATCCCTCTTAATATTTCCGCATTTATGCCTGAACGTATTACTTTTCATTTTTAAATATTTTATTAAGCTGTTTTCAATAACGTTAGCCTGAAAAATTGTCCTTTTAATTTTTTTTAATTGTTTCAGTAAATGACCTATAATTCTATAACTAATTTATATCTAGAGTACATTCAGCCACCGGCTGTTAATTAATCATTATGAAAAGTGAAAAGGGTAAATCCACATTTCACCAATGATACATTTTTCGGCCATGCCGGGAATTGAACCAGGGACCCCTAACTCAGTAGACACAGACACTACCAACTGAGCTAAGGTGTTGAACTTATAGGCCTCTATAGTGTTAGATAGATCTATTTTGGCTTTAAATAACACCTGCAGTTATCTAAAACCAAAATAGATTTTTCTAATACAATTTATTTTAATACACTGGAATAGATCCTCCTTCATTTTATGCGTTTTTTTAAAAATCTGATTCTCTCACCAGTTGACCATATTCAGTCTCGTTACGTAAATCTCTATTGCATCTTTGCGAAATTTTGGGGTTCCACATCACCTTAAAAAACGCACTGCCCTATCAATTCTTCGACGAGATTGGAGTAAACTCTACATTCGAAAAGTAAGAGAGAGAAATAAGGAAACAAACAAATAAAACGAAAAGACAAACGAAATGTAAACAAAGGAAAGCTCGAGAATGGAATAAAGTGGCTCAGTGCCAGATGGATTTTCTATCGTTTCGCCCTTCGTTTGCCCGAACGCGATCCTCTTTTCTATTTTATATATATCTGCCTGTCTGTCCGTATGTGTGTGTGTGTGTGTATAGCTGGCCCCCTTTGTGCCTGGTTGTCTTTTGTTTGAAAGGTTTTATTCCCCCCTCCCTGCGACTCAAGGCCTGTCTTTACTCTTCATTTGTCAATATAGTCCATCTTTATCCCACGCAAATGTTGCAGAATCAATTCTATTTCTACTGCTCCGCATTTCAAGCCTTGACTATCGATCTATTTTGTTTGGCTCATTTGAGTCTTAACGACACGTGGTTGATTATGTATTTTAAAATTTTAACTAGCTATTATAAATTAATGGGCCTATATTCATCAATTACTCGCATCGGCAGGCACGCGGATTAAATCTCAGGATCATATTGTCTGGTTTACCAGTGACAGAAAGGTCCTTGCTGAATGTAAGATGGATTCTTCTCCTTGATTATTTTCCCACTCTCCCTCCACGTGAGTTTGGGTACATTTTCTCTACTTTTCTCATCCCTACTCCAGTAATGTAAATATACGGCTATCCTGGTGTGCGCGATATAAACGAAAGCGTTAACAGCGCTCCTGTTCCAATCTTGGTATCGACAAGTCTCGTCGTTGTTTGCGCGCTCTGTAAACAGGCCCGTGATGTATTGTCCGCCATTAGATAGAATGTATTCCGCTAGACTGCCAGTGAGAAGCGACTCCTACGCTCGGTGGCAAGGAAATGGTCTCCGACTATCGTCCCGTGACATCTTGAAGTATGGGCCGGAGGAAATCTTTTCGCTTCTACCTGTCTCCGTCCGTAAATTTATGTAATAATTCTGTATTTTCACGGAAGATTTGAAATGTAAAGTAAATTATTTCGTTTTTTTTTCCGCGCCATTCTTTCTCCCTCTCTCTAACACAAAATTGTACAAAGTATTTTGTTTTGCTTGTGCTTACGGCCCTTTTCCTCTTTATTCCCACAATTTTTTTTCCCCCGCTATCGGTCACGTGGGTTGAACTAAAATGTCTTGTTTCGATGCCAGAGTCTGATTGTAAGATTATTATTCGGGTGATGCCCTTTTTAACAAATAAATACTCGCACCGGTTTCTGAGAAGTACTAGGTGTAAGGCTCACAACGCAGTTGATCGCCATCGACAACAAGTGTCTGTTTCCGCTGTAGTTTAACATCCTCTCTCCATGCCAATGCGCTTTTTAATTCCTCAAAGCTGCTCGACTTTGAACCTCCAACTTGCGCTTAGGGCAGTATTTACAGGATAGGCTCGTATTTCAACCAATTCTCTCAGTATACGAATTATACGTAACCCACTTCGGTGACCGCATGGTCTAAGGCGTCACTCTCGTAAAAGACTAAACTGCCTTAGACGTGTAGATCTATTGCCTAGCGCCTGTAAACTAGACTGTACCGGGTTGAGCGCGCGCGCTTGAAAAATAGAACCAGTTCTATCTTTCAAGCGCGCTCGCTCCAGTCTGGCCACCTCCCATTACAACCAATGTCTTCTATTTTAGATTTTAGTCGCTCGCTCAGTATGGCCGCCCCCTAAGTAGACGTATTTGATACTACCTGCTGCTGACGATCCGTTGATAGTGACCCAAGTAGGCCTACCTGGGATTGCGATAATGAACTTGAAGATCCACACGTCTTTGATTTTCACTTCACACACACATACACATAATTATCTCCGAGAAAGATGGGTTATTATGATTACTAAAATAAGTTATACTAATTGTGAGACGCGAGCTGACGCACGTCTACCTTGGAGAACAACCCTTTCCGGACTAGAGGAAAAACGCGCGGTAAATCCACAAGAGAGCAAAATGTACACCAGCCTTACAAAAATAAATTACTTAAAAAGGGCGGTAAACGGAAAAATGTGATAATTATATGAATTAATAATGAATTAATATAAGAAATATTTAATTAAGTAAACAATAATGAAATTTATATCAAAATAATGAAATATAAAGAAATAAAGACTAAACAAATGTATTGGCTGACTTCTAAATCTCGACTATAAATACGTCCCTAGTCACTAATAACCTTTGTGTCGAACTTACAAGTGAAAATACAGATCCATACATTGTAATCATTAAAACGTTAGTCCTCTTCTATTCAAAGTCAAAAGCTTTTAGTACATTTTTGTGCTGATATTGGCGGCTGTCCATTGGAAGGAACAGGATAGGTATCGTTAATATTAGAGAAGTACATTAGAATTTGCCTGTAGAAAATGTTGAACGAAATGTGAGGCGAAATAAATTCCTTATCTTACCCTATTTAAAATATAACCCCGGTCAGAAGGCTCAGATCCAGATCACACACACGCCTGCCATTGGTCATGGTACACCGGATTATATAAACTGAACATAACCAGTCCACATTACGTGCTTCCCGTATTACTACCCATCCGAGCTATCTGAATACTTTCACTAATTGTTTTTAGCACTGCGTATCCGTTCGAGTTATACACTTATTTACTATTACGCTCATAGTTTTAGCTAGGGAATAGGAAGGTTATAAAAACAGGAAGTGTACCCGCATTTTCTTGGAGGGAGAGTGGAAAACCCTTTTGGTAAAACCACCCCAGTACACCCGACCAAGATTCGAACCTTGATCTCCCCGTCATCAGTCTAGTCTACTGCGAGAGTAGCGCATTAGACCACTCTGCTACCGAAGTGGGTCTCTCACTATTAGTATAAGGATGAGAAATATAAGGTCTATATGAAAATGTACTCGCATTAGCATTGAAGAAGATATAGAAATACTCAAGGAATAAGTTTCTCTATAATTATATTCTGTCTCTAACCCCGTTCACAAGGGTGAGCTTCAACGTAACTCTCATAATTAGTGTAATCTCTGACACCCGTTTTAGTTTCGGTGCTTACATGGTATAAGGCGTTACTCTCTTAATAGGATAGAGACTGTCGATGACAGGGATCTTGGGGTTTGAATTCCGGTCAGGTGTACTTTGGGTAGTTTTACTCATTGATTTTCCCCTCTACCTCTACGCAAAATGTCGGTACATTTCTTCTAATTATAGCTTCTTCATCCATTCAAAATTAACTTAATTAATAATTATATCTGCGTATATCTCGAACAAGTTGTGAGATTCGGCGGTAAAAAAAAGAATAAATAAGAAGGTAGGAAAACCAATTAAAAGAAACATTAAATTAGTCTCATTTATAAAGAATATTTAAATTAATTTTCATAAAAAAAACCACCATAGCTAGATATTTTTGGCTACTCTTAGGCTTGTCACTTCTTTATGTCGTGAGAGACGCGAGGCCATTTTAATTCTGACGCAAAACGCGGACCGTTTAATGTAATCTGCGAGTAGACAGGCGGGCTTTTAATTAGGGTGCCTGTAAGGCTGGCAATCTCAGCTGTTTGTAGCTTGCTCTCTTCTAAGGGCTGCTAATTACACGCAGGACTGCGCGCAAGACACTACCGGGATCTTCTCAGCCAGTTAACACACCTGGGCTATAAGCCCTTTGAACCTCCCGATGGGTAATGGTCCTTGATACTTTGATCATACATGTCATTTCCTCATATTTACACATGTCAGAAAATATACATTTGTTTGCTAACGCTAATGAGTGTAAAAAAATAGTTCATTTTAATTATTACTTCACGCGCTTCAGTTGAAGTAAAATTTGTAAGTGGCCTGTCGAGGCATTGAATACTTAATGAAAGCGTAACCAAGATTTTTTAGATATTGGAGGGAAGTTTTGCCTCCTAAAGTGTTTGGAACGGTAGGGTTAGCTCAATGCAAGTTAGATCGACTGGCGTACTCCAGCTCTGACCCGGGAATTCGGGACTTGGTTACTGAATCCTGGCCGGACGCACTGGGTTTCAACTTTGTAATTTTCAAATCTAATTCCAAGTCAAATGCTAGTTTATTTCCTTAAAATTCGTCTTCATATTTTGTCCAGGAGGATGTTCGAGTGAGCTTACAACTATGTCTAACATTTTGTTTGATTAAGGAAACCACTTGCACTGATTTAAAAACTTTATTTTCTAAAAAAAAACCTTGTTGGGGAACTTGTCTAGTATTTTCATTTATAAAAATACTACTTTATTTATTCAAGTTTTTAGTGTTAATTAGTAAAACCTCAACTAAAACGTTGAAGCTATCCTTATTAGAACGAAAATTTTAAGTGAGGTCCTTGAAGCGATGTTTATTTTAGAACCAAAGTTTGTTAACTAAGAGAGTACAAAGATAGTTTAAAAAAAATACTGTTAAAATAATTCAAAACTAGCGTGAACAGCCTTGAATCAAGATAAGTCGTTAATAACCTGAACTGTGGTTAGTAAGACGTTGAGTATATATTCTAAAGTTCTGGGCTCCAACGTCGCGGCGCTGTGTCCCCAAGTTGTTGGACTCAAGTTCTCCGCCATTGTTCCTAGACTCCACTTGTTCTGGAGTGGAGCGTTCGGCTCTTCAGACCGGAGCCACAATAGAGCACGTCCCTGATAACTGCTCTGTTGAGCAGCAGCGTTGCGTCACACTCCACCACTTTCTGAGAAAACTAGGGGCATTGTCTCCACAACTATAGTCGGATCGATATGAGAGACGATTTGGCTGACTTCAAAAAAATAACTAAACCTTAATTCGTTCGTCCTGAATGGTAGCAAGTTTACCTTGCATAGTATCACAATGATGTAGCTTATAAGATAGCTTTGCTATTTAACCCATAACCGATAGTCTTAATTGTTAATTATGGTTATATCCGCTTCTAAATATTATATTCTTTAGATTGAAAAATGACACCTCTATATGGGAATGGAACCCGGGACTTTTGTATTACTACGCCAATGCTCTAACCACTGCGATATCCAGGAGTCGTCCCATGTTTAGTGTGTCCATCACAGACTCTGCCTTAAAATATGAGTAAAGAATTACCCTGAGCATGGGACAGTAGTTAAGAGCATTTGCATACTAAGCTTAAGGTCCTGAGTTCGATGATGGTTCCCATGTGTCATTTTTCAATCTAAATAATATTATTAGGGCTATAGTTTAATCTATCAAAGTGAGAAGGCTGCCTTTTGGGTAAACAGTGTGAAGTCTAATTGCTATAGGAAGAGCTTTATTTGTTATGTAGAGAACTTTCTAGCTCTACTTTCACGTCAAGCTGTTTAATTGGCAGCTATTACTTTTGATATATATAAATAGTATCTATAAAACAACACTACTATTGCTATTAGGTGTTCTGTCTTATGACAGGTCCTTTCCTTTTGTCAGTGAGCTTCGACCTCCAATGTCCTCTGCCTACTTGTTGAAAATAGCACTAATAATTTAGTAAATGTTTATATAGCACCGCGTCTTACTACCCGTTCAAGTTATACACATATGTACTAATTATACTAATGAGTTAGGGATGAAAAGGTTGAATTTAAAGGAATAGTACGCGCATTTTCATAGCTGTAGAATGAAAACCCATTTAGGTAAAGCCACCCTCAGTACACCCAACCGGGATTCGAACCCTTATCTTCCTGTCATCGGTAGTCTAGTCTATTGCAAGAGTGACGCCTTAGACTATGCGGCCTCTGAAGCAGCCTGTTGTCGTTGTTGACCGCAAAAAAAGTTAGTATTTTCTAAAAGGATTTTCATACCAAAATCCTCCTGTAATTCATAGACCGAGGGATGTGTACTGCAACTTTCATTTCTCACAAATGCTGTCCCTTTTTTTGGGATAGCTTAAGATTAATAACTTATAGTAACCATTCATCAGTGCTGGCCACTCTAGTTTTATTTGTCCATGCCATGAAACATTCTTAAGACGAGCCGAGTATAATTGGCGGAGCTGCCATTTAAAAGAATTACACAAATAAATTCTTCAATAGGGCTGTGCCGTACGATCCATACATATGACTGTACTTGTACTCACAAGTACGGCGGGACACACTTGACGCAGTTTTTTTTTGTTTTATTAGAAAAAATCACACTAGATACCTATTTATGACTAAATTTATCATTAATTTAACCTGTCAAATCATAGCGCTGGCCATTAATAGTCCAATA
This sequence comes from Timema genevievae, assembly GCA_902155825.1. Classification (NCBI taxonomy): domain Eukaryota; kingdom Metazoa; phylum Arthropoda; class Insecta; order Phasmatodea; family Timematidae; genus Timema; species Timema genevievae. The sequence continues at coordinate 99,683 of CABFWO010000407.1, forward strand.
TTAAATTATAATTTTTATTCAGTTTCTTATACCTCTTTACAAAGGTCTATAGCTGAAAATTTAATTTTTTTACCCTCTAATTATTGTGAAGTTTAGGGAAAGTATTGTTATACGGTACCTACAAAATCGATCTAATGAAATCGATGTAAAAATACTATTTATCTCACCTCTTGTTTTGGAACATTAATTTTTGGCATATCTGTATTATATGTCTTTATTTACTTCTTCACAGAACAGATTTGTTCAAAAATGTGACCAACAATTTTGATTAAATTCCATTAATTCGTAGATTTTATGCTCTAGTCTAAAGTTATAGTTCACAGTCCAAACCCACACTTGTACCGTTCATAATTGTCTGAAATTTAATTATTTATTTATTTTATTATATTTGTTACGCTCTAACACAAAATGTATTAATATATTCCAAAGTTGAAGTTGTGTTATAACTAAATATTATTATTATATAATTTGAATAATTATTTTTATCTTGTCTCACTACTTTTTATTATTATTATTATTATTTACCACCGCGTCTTTCTACCCGTTTGGGTTATACGCTTAAGTACTAATTATGCTAATGGATTAGGAATTGGGAAGGTTGAACTTAGAGTAAGTGAACCCGCGTTTGCGTGGAGGGAGAGTGGAAAACCATTTAGGAAAAACCACCCCAATTCACCCGACCGAGATTCGAAACTCGATCTCCCCGTCCTCGGCGGTCGAGCTCAACACGATTAGCGCGTTAGCCAACTACGCCACCGAGGCGGGTGTCTCACTACTCTTTCTGTCTATACGCATACATATTAATTATATTAATAGAGAATAATATGGTAGAATATGGAGTAAATGTACCCGAAGAATAGGAAACAATTTAGGAAAAAGCACCCACAGTACATCCAACCGAGATTCGAGCCTTGTCATCAGCATACTAGTCTATTGCGAGAGTGACACGTTTGACTATTTGAGCACCGAAACGGGTTTGAATGAATTGCCTTGGTTCTTAGTTTTAAATGATAAGTCCATTGTTTGGATATTTCCTAACTGAACATACAAACCCAAATAAAAGAAAACTTTTTATTTTTTTTTCGCTACGGGAGGAAGCCTACGCTTGCGTTGGAACACATTAAAGTCGTACAGAAATTTTGCAATATTTAACTTAAAAATAGTCCCATTCAAAATGTAGGTGAAGAGTATCAACGTGCCCCTCTTCAGATAAAAAGCTTATTAAAAATATGTATACAAAGTTTAAAAAGATTTTAGTTAAAGGTAAAATTATCACAATTTTAACAAAGTTTCACACAAATTAGATTAAGCTAAACCGTGAGGAACATAGATATAGCTTTCGCCAAACCAATTATTTCTGGTCTGTACTACACCACTCGTAGCCTATTAGTGGAAAGATTACTCAGTACTAATGTACCGTTAACCAAGGGACGCTTGAATGTACTAATCGTACATCCTTTCCGTGGAGTCTCTTTCCATGTCCCGATGAGATAAGGTGAGGTGATGGTGATAGTGAGCATGCGGCACCAGTGGAAACACTTGAACCTAACTTAAAAGCAAATAATAAAACGATGATCGTTGAGTTGATTCTCCTTTGGGTTTGAGGAAAAATACCCGAGGTACCAGCCGGGAATCGAACCCTGGATCCCTAGGCTCTCAGTCAGGTGCATTGACTACTACGCCACGGGGCCGATTGTCAAATAAACAAAATAGTATTTTGTTTAGACCATGACAAAAAGTTTCAAGATAATTTGTGGATTGTTTTAGTGCTTTTAAAATTAGAGAACTACCAGTATCTTAAAATATACCGCAATGTTAGGGACTATCTCTTCAAGTAGGTGGAGCCCATCCTACGGTCGATTAACCGGGATATTTTATACACGATTACGCTCTCACCTGAAATCGAATTGCGGTCTTTTGCATTTTTCAATATTAGCTACAGCACAATTGGGATAGGTAAAAACTTTTGTCTTTTTACATTTTAATATTGTTTAGCCAGTTTTAATTTCACTTTTTTCTTTTTACATTTTAATATTATTTAACCAGCTTCAATTTCACTTTTTTTATTTTATTTTTATACATTTTAATATTGTTTAACCAGCTTCAATTTCACTTTTTTATTTTTACATTTTAATATTGTTTAACCAGTTTCAATTTCCCTTTTTTCTTTTTACATTTTAATATTATTTAACCAGTTTCAATTTCCCTTTTTTCTTTTTACATTTTAATATTGCTTAACCAGCTTCAATTTCACTCTTTTTTAATGAACACTTCAGAAGCTTAACTCAGTGCTCTATGACACCTGGTTAAAGGTGTATTACCTACCTAAGTTATGTGATATCCGTGGGGTGAGAAGAGCTATTTATTTGCTCATTTTAAACTAGGTGTGCTTCACAAGGACGATTTCACATCTTAACCATGATTGAAGACGTGGACTAACTGTAACAACACATCCTCTGAATATCCTATGTAGACCGTTGGGAGTGTAGTAGTATTCTCGGGGTAATAAGACCAATTTGGCGCAAGTGCAGTGCAAACAAGAGAGCAGCATTGTGCGCCGTCGAGTCTATAGCGAGACGAGGCACAATGGAGAGACTCGCACAATGGGTGCTCGCTCGCGTTCAGGAACTCTCCGAGGAATAGAATTGGTGGGTGCAACAAAGACCGAGATCTATCTTGGCTCTCATTGGTCGCTGAAGAACTAAAGAACGAGATATTCTCGTGTAAATATGGGATTATTTATGTGCCTCTTTATCAACTTCCTTTCTTACTACGG
>CABFWO010000407.1:102605-120627 GCA_902155825.1 Timema genevievae
GGGGGGGGTTTGTCCTGTTAAATTTACTATTATTTTTTAATTCTTCTCACTAATAGCCTGAATTATCAGTATTTAATAACACTAATGGGATAGAGAAGAAAAAGTTGGAATGTCAAGGTGAATATACTCGCATACACGTGGAGAGGCGGAGTGAGAAACTATTTGAAAAAACAAACACCCTTTGTACAACAGACTGAGTTTGATTCCCACCTAGTCACCGTTGAACCAAACCACACTCCTTAGTCCGCGCTTCCCTCAACCTGTTAGATTTGCTTGGATAACAAGCTATTTTATTGTATTTTTACCCTAGAGCTGTGTATTTAGTGTTGTTGCTTATTTTTTATTAACCATTGTGAAAATATTAAATGTGTTTAGACTTAAGACGGTAGGTCATAGCGATTTCTTGCCGTGAAGTAAACGATTCCTCAGCATCTGATGACCAGAAACAACCCGGAGTGACCGGAAACAAATGGAATGAGTCTTTAACAAACGGAATTCGTGGGAACAAGAGATAGAGATCCAGGAAATCAGTTGATTGATTGGTCCAGGGTTAGAAATCATTGACCAATGGGAGGGTTTTCCTGAGTTCATTTTGCATCTTATTGAATAGTTGTCTAACACCTTCACTCAGATGGTAGTGTGTCTTTCTGCTGAGCCTAAGGGTCTCGAGTTATAATCATGGTATGGCAACAAAAAAAAATCATGGATGAAATGTGGGTTTCCTCGTTCACAGTGATGAATTAACGATCCTGGGGCTTGATGTTGTGTCTGTTCTAGCTTAAGTTAGTCGTGTGCTGATATAATGAGACGGTTTATAAAATACACGTTAAACACCTCAAATAAATTAAAAAATAATAATGAAATAGTCTGTCAACTAGGAGAACGTCACAATTCTCTGTCACTCCATTTCAACACCACTCGTTTGTCAACTCTTGAGTCATGGGATGGCGATCATTCCGGATACTCTTTAGTCACTTATTTTAATACATTTTTAAGATAATTTATTCTAAATTTAAATTACAACATTTTTATTTTCATCTTTTATAGATGTAATTCAATAAAATATACCTTACCACCTTAACTGATGTTGAAATATAAATAATATTTTAATTAATGAATTTTGTTAGTGTTCGCTCTAAAAACTTAGTGTGTCAAGCTGCAATGGTATATAACACTTAGTATATAGAAAAATACTGTGTTAATTTTAATAATACAAAGAATTTGGTCCAATGGATGAATAATAAAAGGACATGTTTTACTGATTTCATCACGTAAATCTTAAAATGTATGATCGTCAGAAGGAATTTGTTGTACGTTAAGTGATAGAGATATACGGTTTATTATGAACGTGAGACACTGCGGTTTACTTTATACTGAACGTGAGACGGCATCTACAGGAGTCAACAGCAGACATCACTGAAGAACGAATACTGATATGCATCATACACCACACACTCACTCTACGATCAAACCATTATTACAGTATGTCAATCAACATAATTAACTCCATGTAATTCCTTACTACTTTGGTTACACCTATATAAACAGCTATACACAGCTGTGAGTCGTTTTGCACGTTGAGTTGTTTTAATACATTTTGCCAATTTTTTAAGCTATTACTATAAACCCGTGTTTAGAAAGTGCACGTTAAATACCTCAAATAATCAAAATATTGTATTTAATTAAAATAATTAGGACACTTCTGTAATTAATGTTCTACAACCTTTTAATGTAAAACTATTATTTTAAAATTATCTTTGTTGCTAGTAGAAGTAGTAATAACTAAATCAATTTTTTGTTTATGGTTAAATTACTCATTTAAAAATGTTGTGGTTGATTCACGCACAGATAAAGTTTGCGGATTAAAACAAGTATGTTAGCCATCATATTTGTAATTTTACTATTACAGAGATAATTAATTGAAACTAAACTTATTTCTAAGTTGAATGAATTGTTGGTCTGGGAAGTTTATTTCCAAGTTGTGTTTGATGTAGCCTATAGCTTATTTTAAAATCCATTATGAACTCTATCATCAACTTTACTGCAATTTGGGGATGGGTAATATTTTCATAGTTGAATAATTGAACATCGTGAAAGGTCCTGCTCGCAGAATCTACAGTAACTTCGGTAAAAAAACAAAATGGAACAGACCTAACATGTTTTTGGTCTGAAGCATTTATAAGTTTTTAAAACGTTTCGGCCAGTGGGCGGTAGTAGAGTAACAATGGGAAAACCAACACACGCCGCGGCCACAGAGCAGAAGTTCAAATAAAACTGGGAGGGGGGGGGGGTAAAAAAAGGGCCAACCGTTGAGCAAATTACACAAACTGCTAGAAGGACGAACGATTCAGCGCCGTTGTTTTCATAACGGGGGTGAGGGAGGAAGTCATGGTTATGTTTCATTTTTCAGGAAGGCGGATTTGATAACTCTGATGGTAGGAAACTACCTTGGGGTGGTAAGAGGAGGGGGAAGTAAAATATTCCATCCGTTGGCGCACTTATGCTCTTTTAATTTTATGAAAGTAAAAATAATGTTAACCCACCTTGGTGGCGTAATTAGCTAACGAGCTAGTTTCGTGTTGAGCTTGATTGCCGAGGACGGGGAGATTGAGGTTCGAATCACGGTCGGGTGAACTGGGTGTTTTTTTTTCTAAATGGTTTTCCACTCTACCTCCACGCAAATGTGCGTTCACTTCCTGTATATTCAACCTTTCCAATTTCTAATCCATTAGCGTAATTAGTACTTAATCGTATAACCCGAACGGGTAGTAAGATGCGGTGCTAAATAAATAGAAATAAAATAAAAACAATATCACCCTTTTTATCCTGATTGCCATGGAAAGGACCTTTTACAAAACAATTATCATCAATAGATGTAGATTAACCATTATTGATAAAATGGAAATATTTTGATCTTAAAACTGTCAACAACTAAACCACACATCTACCACAAGATACATGATTGGACGTATGGAACACACGATAGTAGAGCTAATAGCTTTTTGAACTTTCACAAAAATGTTTCCCATTGTGATCCGACTGTACTGTATGCTTATAGTAAAACATTTTTTGAAATTAAAATTATATATACTTTTTGAGGTCAACTATGATAACATTTTACTATTTTAATGGTTTAATTTCATAGGTATTGTTAATATATATTAAAATGACACTGCATTTTACATGACTCTACGTATGAATAAGTAAAAATAGATCTAGTAGCTCTTATAGCTGTCCTATGAAAATTTTTCATATGTTTTATCTATTCACTCAACGTCATTTATATTTTGTCTCGACCTCCTACACACGAGGAAGAAGAGTAATTCGTGTAATAAGGGTAATTCGAGTAAGAAGAGTAATTCGTGTAGTAAGGGTAATTCGTGTAATAAGGGTAATTCGTGTAATAAGGGTAATTCATGTAATAAGGGTAATTCGAGTAAGAAGGGTAATTCGTGTAATAAGGGTAATTCGAGTAAGAAGAGTAATTCATGTAATAAGGGTAATTCGAGTAAGAAGAGTAATTCGTGTAATAAGGGTAATTCGAGTAAGAAGTGTAATTCGTGTAATAAGGGTAATTCGAGTAAGAAGAGTAATTCGTGTAATAAGGGTAATTCGTGTAATAAGGGTAATTCGTGTAATAAGGGTAATTCGAGTAAGAAGAGTAATTCGAATAAGAAGGGTAAATCGTGTAATAATGGTAATTCGAATAAGAAGGGTAAATCGTGTAATAATGGTAATTCGAATAAGAAGGGTAAATCGAGCAATAATGGTAATTCGAATAAGAAGGGTAAATCGAGTAAAATGGTAATTTGGGTAGCTCAAATAATAAAGGTTAAGATAAGTTCGTGGTTCAGGATTGTAAGGTTGTTGTGCATAAGATGACTAACCCACCTCTTGTTGTGATTGTTTAAAATCCATGTAGTACTTATATCAAGTACCAGCGGCTCACCCTAACAGATCATTGAGTCAATTATGATAGAGGTATTTCACAACATAATACATTAATGCATACATAGTGTGGGTGGTTGTTTGTGCACCACGAATTACTACCCGTCTGTGCTAACCGAATATGTACACTAAAGTAGGAGTGAGAAAGGTAAAATTTAGAGGTGTACCAGCAATCGCGTGGTAATGATTGGATAGTCATTCAGAGAGTGAGCTGTGGTGTGGTTAATATTGGTTAGTACAGAGCATATATAATACATTTCTAAATATGTTTATTTTGTACAGAGCCACTGATAGTTTTTAGGTTCTGGTTTATATAACACTCTAAGCTCTCTGAAGTAGATTCTCACTGAAGCGAGACGACCACACCACCCACCGTCCACCTTAAAATGTCAAGTTCCCGGTCCCCAGCAACCTCATCCCTTAATAGCAACCCTCATTAATTGCATCAGCTGTTGCATTGTGTGATTGGAAGGAAAGGGGCAGGAGGGGGAGGTCAATAAAACATCCGACCTTCCTCTCTCGACCACAATAGAGCAATTTTCACTCTCACTCTTACTGATGGTCACCGCCATTGAAATTACCCCCTCTCCCCGCCACAAGCTTTGGTTTTGTTCTGTCTGTCCTGCTCGGAATAGAACAGGGAAGGAAAGGGAAAGTTGTGAAGTGACGTATTGAGCAAAGGGAGAGATAAAAGGGTCCCAGAAGTCTACGTTTTAGTTGTGAACTTTCTGTAACTTAACATTAGTTGACCTTCGTAGTCGTTCCTGAGTATCGAAAAACAAACAAAAACACGTGGGTTATATATAAATAAATAAAGTTAACTAATGAGCTCAAAAGTCATGGGTTTGATTCACATTTAGGGTCATGAATGGGTTTGTTCTCTTTCCTCGAGCTTTATTTAACAGTCACCCGCATCAGTGTGCATGTGGTAAAATACGTCGCTATCGTCTTATCCGAGTTGCTGGTGAGAAATCAACCATCTGGGTTCTGGTTGTTGTTTTTTTGCTTTTCAAGTGAGGATAGGTTATAAATGCTCAAACTAAAAATGAACTTCATTAATATGAGGTGGATTGGGGCGTTGGTTAAGGGCAGTGTTCTTACAGTTTTTATATCAAAACATATTTTTTGGTATAAACAAAACAAATATTTCTCCAGTAAAAACATAGTTTAATTTTCTTCACGTGGTGACAAACAGTTCTTGAATACCTGCCAAGTGTGTCCTGGAATTTAATGACAATTTTTTATCTTCATTTAAAAAGTTTCTCATCTAATTCCGCTATGGTCATGACACATATTCAACAACTATTGATATTTCCGCGTATTTAAAATCATACTTTATTTCCATCAGAGCAACATTCTATTTATTTTGCCCAAAAATAGTTTTACTATAAAAACTGCAAAATTACTGACCTGTTCATGTGACCCATACGTCCCCACCTTAAAGCCGGCATTAAATATTATTACATTTACTAATTATATGATATATACATATATGTATTTTTTCTTTTCATTTTTAACACTTGGAAATAATACACTGAAACTAAAATAAATTTCTCACTTTTAATAAATTATACTTCGAGTGTACAGACAAATTTATTCGTGAGTCTGATAAAACTTAACTATCGCTGTAATTTAGAGCTGTTAATGCTTAAAATCACAAATAAAATATAAAACTAGGTTTTATTTTGGTTTATTAATTTATCAATTATTATTTTATATAACATCATTGTTGATTAATTAATCAAATTGAGAGAAATATTAATTTATAAAATATAACTCTAAAAAGTTAATCTAGTTTAGGTTTCTGACTTAAAACAATGGGATTAGTTGTTTGTTTAGTGAGATTAATAAGCCATTTATATTCGTTTAAAATAATGCAATATATTGTAAACCTCAGCTATGGTCAAGATTATTCAGCTGCTCTACTGTTGATAACCAACCATGATTGAGATAACTTGATTTGAGTTTCCCGGTATCAAAGTTCTCTGGTGGCTTCTTGAAGGAAAACGTGATGACCGCCTGCAGATGATAGTATAGGCCATTAGCGTGTCAGATCTGTTGCTCGTGACTGCGTAGACATCTATGTCAGGGGCGCAGCCAATTCCCACCGGTGTGGCTTTGTTGGGCAAGCGCAAACATGCTTCCTACTGGCTCGATTTGACGGTTTTATTTGAAAATTAGTAGATTATTTTTTAAAATCATTTAAGTTATTTGACTTATAATTAATCAGTGAAGAAGTTTATCAGAGCATATCTAATAAACTAATTTCATGAGATAACAGACCCAGCACCCGATTCACCGACCGTTAATTAATCACTGTAAAATTACACCTATTACATATTTTTAGGGTTCTGGTAATCAAACTCTGGGCCCTTACCACTCATAGGTATTAAAGCTACTGACTAAGCTAAGGTGTCGAATTTGAAACTTAACATCATGCCTCCAAACATAGCGATATATATTATATGTATATATAAATATTATATATATAGGGGAAACCAGGCAATTATGAGCACCTTAAGAAAATCTGTTATTTCATAAGAAACAGTATGGCTATCTAAAAGTAATAATATTTTATTCAATTGATCATTAAATTAGGTCTACAAAATACAATAAATATGAATGATACTTTAATAACTTTGGTCTAGAAAAAATAATAATTAAGAATCTGCAAGTGCTCATATTAAAAGCATGGGAGGAAAATATGAGCACACCCAGGGGGTAAGATGAGCATCGTGTTATAATTTGATATACACATACAACGATGATTTAAATATCAGACAGAAATACTCAATAGGTCATATACACACAGGGAAATAGTGGTAAAGCTATAACAAATAATAATTACTCTCTTAGTATCCTACAAGCACAAACCAATACCTACTGATATTCAATTTCTGTCTTGATAGGTCTATTTTGCTAGTCTGAGCAAAGGTCGCAAATGTAACGCTTCTGTTGTTTAAAAACACCACTGCACTCGACGTGAGCCGATTTTTTGCATGTTTGGCACTGTACCCAATCACCACCTGTTGTGTAAAAAAGATCCCCACAGAAAATGCACTCTGCATCTTCTACATCTCTTGACTTCTTAGTAGATGATGAATTTGAAGACTTTATTGTTCTTTTTTCTGGTAGTGATAACACATGTTTCTGGGCATTCTCAACGCTATTTTTGTGAGGACTACCCGTGAATATAATAGAATGAGCCATTCTTCTGGTAGAAGGCTTCCTTGTACCTTAGCTGGAATCGGAATCAGGTCTCGGAATTTTGAAGAGCATTGTGAAGTTGATCCTGCTTGTAGTTATTACTATTTTACGTTATTTTAATTATTATTTTAACTATTTTAATTGCTATTGTTTTGACTATCTTAAGCATGATGTAGCTGTAGACACCGCGAAAAGTGTAAAAATTCACAATTTAAAAAAGATCAGGGTATTGTGAGCACCCCTGCTCATATAAACAACTGGGGCCATTTTGCCTTTTCAGCCATCTTATTCGTTATGGTGAGATGTTAACTTTAATTTCTTTCAAGGGATGCAATGAGTAGGTTTTATGTTACATTTGAGCTTAAATAACGACCAAACCAAAGATAAATGTAGTCCCTGTTGCTTATACAAACTATGGGAAACATTTTAGTAACTTAATTTTAAACGTACCTTTTCATAAACTGATATATACAGGACGCTGTAATTATTTTATTAACGCCATGCAATTCCGTCTATGTTGCTATGATGCAGTTGAACGTTCTTCAATAAGGTGGCAGTACATACTTGCCAAGGGAAGAGTTTCAGACGGGTATGCTCATATATCACACCTGCTCATATTAGCCTGGTTTCCCCTAATTATTATATATGTATAATAATAATATATAATATATGATATATTATTATTATATATTATTTATATATATTTATATATATATATAAATAAATAATAATTTAAAATTTTATATTAAAATTCTATATTAATTGAAAGTATTTTATTTGCTCAAGTTTATTATTAGATATTTGAGGTATTTAACGTGCACTTTCTGAACCGAATTATTATATCAGCACACGAGAATTTATATGAGCGAGAGCTAAAGGACTTATCAATTTTGCCGGAAAAGGTGTTTCCATACACCTTCCAGGGTTTCTTTTACATTCCACAATTGGCATGGTACTGGTGGCTTTGTATCCCCTCTGAAGGAGGTTGTGCTACCGATTTGTATAGCTCAAGAAAAACCCCAAGACAGGTCAACCTCAAGTTAAATTAAATATTAATGTATTTTATTTTGATGTTTAAGATCACGTGTCGCAAACATTTTAATATCAACCCATGGCCTATTAACTAACCGAAGTATTAAAATTAAATAATTAACTCTCACATGATTTATACTTCTAAGAATAACCCCGAATCATGATTTTTTTAAAGACTAACTTAATCATGGAAATCTATTTACATCTCATTTCTCTAATAGTAAACCACATAAAACTCTCCCTTTTAATTAATCAAAGAGAGCGACCATCAGAAAGAGACTTGCCGAGATAGCTCATTGGGGAGGTTAAGGGTACGTAAATTCAAGGGTTCTGTGGTTTTTCATAAATAAATTACATAATATACATTCAATGGCAGCGCTTTCAATTTTAACATCAAAGTTATATACAGGAAAAATATATATATATATATATATATAATACTAAACAACCTAAATAAAATATATTTATATTATCGTTTAGTACTGATATTCCACCGTTCAGATATAGGCTTGTTGGTTAAACACTTGGGAACAGCAATCAAGCCCCAACATCTTTAGACTTGGCACGCCAATAATCTACCACTTAGCCATTCAGGTTCATACCGTGTTCAGTGTCATTCGAAACTCATTAATATAAATACATTAACAATAACCAAAGAGGGGTTTACGTTTTGATACAAATACTGGATATGAACTTGGAAGGAGTATGAGAAACAACAGCGTGCATTCATTTCACCCGGTCGAGAGTGAAGTTCGGATCCTTGTAGGCACAGAGGCATGAGGCTTACCACAAACAGATGTTAGATTATCTTTAGGTGTCACTTCGGGCCAAACCATTGTCTCATATTTGTTGTGCAGACTGCTCATGGCGGTCATGACCTTTTATTAAAGTTTAAAAGTCACTCAACAATTAAAGTGTTGTGACATTTCCTTCTTCGAATCTACAATTTTAAGAGTCTGGAAAAGCAGGAAAACACAGTGAATGGTTTTGTTCCTGGATAAAATACAAATCTAATAAAAATATTGGAATATTTGTAAATTTGGAACAGTCAACTGCAAGTTTTAAATGGTATATCCTTGGACAGAAAAACAAACAAACTAAACGACTAAGCACGTTTATTCAAACACATGTATTATCACCCCTCCCTTCGTCTTTTTTTGACACAATGTATTGCGTAATCACTGTAAATATTTTCACATCAAGCCCAAATTACATTTGTTTTAAACACCATTTAAACTTTACGCTAGTCAATTTTATATAAAATGAAATTTAGTTCCTCAAAACTTCAATCTAAACTGTCTGGGAAAAAAAAAAATTCTGGAAAACTCGTAAAAAGCAGAGATTTTTGTGGTAAGAAAATAGTGGCTACCCTAATTTTACTAGATTTTGATCTCTATCAAAAGACCAAAGTACCCTTGAACAAATAGTAGAGGGTGTCCTCTTGCCCTCAGCTCGAAGACGTAGGCTCATCTGGTCTCGAGAGTCGCGCAGTTTGCTTCATAGTTTCGATTGATCATTTGACTTGGTGTTGACTTCTTTGTTTTGTGCACAGCAACATTGTATGTCTGATCGTTATAAATCGAAGATGACAAAACTTGGCTTTGACCTTCTGTTCACTAGGATGTTTTTTGTTTATTCTTTAAATTGGAATATTACGTCTTCTCTTCAAGATTATCTGCTAAAACATTTTAAAACACGCATTGGTGGTTACACGGATTAAAGCGTCAAGCTCTAAATATACGAGACTGCCGGTGAAGGAGAGACCGAGGTTCGAATCACTGCAGGGTGTACCGGAGATGGCGTTCACTTTGGTTTTCCTATCCTCGCTTCACGATGATGTGGGTGAATTTTTCTAAACTACCTTCCTCATATACTTCTACTTTTATTAAGTCGTTAATAAAGATGGTGATAAGCCTACTAATATAAAAAGAATGGTAAGACTCTGGTTTCAATCTTCATTGTAGTTGCCACTACCTGACAAATTGTAAAAAAGATATTGGGTCTATTTTAACGTGTTTTTTTTTCCACATGGCCTATTTGACCGTGAGAGATGCAGTAACTAGTTCGGCCGCTATGTATGTAGACTTTTAGACGCTATGTGGAAACAGAACAGGTGGTGTACACGTCATATCCGCAATGAGATGATGTGATGATAGTGATTATGGAGGTGTGGAGCCAGTGAAAACATTAAACCCAACTTAAGCCTAATTAACCAGGCCATGGTGCCCACAGGAACACTACTTCTTTCGGGAAAAATACCTACGTTACCACTGGGAATCAAACCCGGAACCTATAGATTAGTAGCCTCATTGCTTGCTCTACAGTATTTATTTTGTGTTGGATTGTGCCGCGACACAGCTTTATAATTCGTAAACATCCATCGGGAGAGAAATCTAAACTATATGTCTATCGATTAGAAAATAAATATGTTGATAATCAGCTGTTTTAAGTTAGCTTTGCAATGCATCATGGGTCAAAACACAGCGTGTGAATTGTTGCGCTACTAAAGCAGATTCTGCTTTATATTTTCGGTGAACGTGGGAATCGAGCTTTAGTCGCCATCTGAAGCGTAATGCCTCTAGGTTATTGTCCACGGCCAAGCCCGTGATGAATACGAGCAAGAGACTTCCCAAGCGGTCCGTGCAGGGAGTGTGTGTAGTGTGTGAAATACAACTGTACACTATGTAGTGTGTAGTGTGGTTGTGTCGCCTCCATCTCTCACACAAGACAATACCAGTCAGCTAACGTGCGTCATTAATAACTCTAGGCAACAAGCTCTGGGGCTCTCACAGGATCACGGGATTATAATGCAAGAAACAACTCTTTGCGAGTCTTTGGGACAGTCACCGGAATATATTGAAATAAACCAGTATTTCCTATTCCAAAGTATAGTCACATGAATATACAATACAAGCAACAACTCTTTCTGAGTCTCTAGTACAAGCACAGGGATATAATACAAGCAACAACTCTTTCTGAGTCTCTAGTACAATCACAGGGATATAATACAAGCAACAACTCTTTCTGAGTCTCTAGTACAAGCACAGGGATATAATACAAGCAACAACTCTTTCTGAGTCTCTAGTACAATCACAGGGATATAATACAAGCAACAACTCTTTCTGATTCTAGTCGACTCATTTCAACCTTATTGGTCTTGGGCTTAAGTGCTGACTTCACGATATGATGTTCGTGGGTTTAAACCCATTTGGAGTCGACGGATCTTTCCTGAGCGATAAAAATCCGAATTACAACTTTCTTCGTAGGGGAAGTACAGCCATTGGTCTCATGTTGTTTGTGGAAGGTCAAATAACCCTGAAAGGTATGGGAAAATATGTTTCGTGGCAGGATTGGCAGGCTCTTTCGCTCTCATTCGTAGAAATTCGCGTGTGTTGATGTTATCAGTGGATTCAGAAAGTACACGTTAAATACCATAAATAAATAAAAATAAAATCTAATTTAGTTAATTCAGAGGAAAATAGTCAAGACATTGGATGAAGTGAATAAAAACTATTATTTGCTAATACTAAGCTTTTTTCAAGTATTTCCTAGGTTTTATGTGAATACAAAATTCAGAATACACTACCCCTAGTAAATTCTAAGGTAATCCGGCCGCTTAGTATTTTATAAGTTATGCAGGCGAATTAACATTAGTTTGTACTAGACAGGGTTAGTCAATTCTTAGTTTGTATTAAGTATATGGTAGGGCATGCTAGCTTATTAAATCAATTGTAGTCATGGCGACCAATACTCTCCTTCCACGCAAATGCGGATAGATTACCTCTAAAATGATTCCGTCCAAATTCTTACCCCGTTAGGATAACTATCATATGCACTTGTAACCTGAACAGGTGGTAAGATGCGGGGATAAAATGAAAAACAATAAATCTCTGTATAACGGACAACACGCGCGTCTCATTTAACGTAGCCGTGCTCTGTGTACTCGTACAGCCGACTTATGTAGCCGTGACTGTATCTTCTGTACTTCACTATAACCTCCTCCGTAGCTCCTCTTAAACAATAGTTTAGTTTAGAAAGGGGGTGTGGGGAGGGTATAACCTCGTGTAAAGAGACCAGGGGGAGGGAGGGCCCTTTGAGCGAGCGAATGTTACCAGAGACGAGGATCACAGAGAAGCTATTGTTCTTCTCTAGGAGAACGAGAGTCATATTTCAAGAGATGATGGATTCGCCGGCGAGCGGTGGAAGTTTTAGCTCATACGCCCGTCATTTTGTGCGGGGAACCCAAATAATTCATCCTAAACGACACGTATATAGGTATGCTGTCGGAGGGTTAGCGGGCATGACTTTGATTTGGAGGGGGAGGGGGCTACTTTATTTTTATTCGCCCGTTTGAAACAAACGTGATTAATGACTTGATGAATGAGATGGGTATCTATGAGGAGGGTAGCTTAGAAGGATGTACACCCTTTAATGCGAAGATAAAATGGGAAAAAATTAAGATAAACCTTTATGTTGCGAGGAGATTGAAATTTACCTTACTGAGATGTACACCCTTATCTACCCGCCAACAGTAACAAAGTGCAAATAAGATCTTTAGCCACCCACCCATCGATGTGAGTACTGGGATGTGCTCCCAAGCTAAGTGCTAAGTTAATTGTTGCTTACATTGAACGTGTAAATATTATTTCCATCCTGTACTCTTAGGCGAGATATTTACTTTACAAATGTATTGTATATAATCATATATATATATATATTTATAATAAAAGTGTTTGTTTGTGTGCGATGTCCACCCAAATCTACAGCACGCAAAGATCTGGCATTTTTAACATATGTGGACGGAAGGGGGTCCGAATGCACCTTGAAGCTGGATTTTTTTAATTACGCTATTTTTAGCAAATTTTTGAAGAAAATATTGTTAATCTGGTTTAGAATGACGTTTCAGAGATAACTTTGATAAAAAATATGCCGCATCCTCCTAGAAAAAAAAAGTACGAAATCGACAAGAAGAAAACAAAAGACTTTTCAGAGATAACGTTTCATTTTGAATCTGTAGTAATTCTTATACCACAGTGGGTCACGGGCAACGCCGTGCGGGATTGCGAGTACAAAATAATATTGGGCTGAGAATGTATATACATGAGTTTGTTTCCCGCCTATGAATATTTATGTAAACATAAGTATAGTTACCTACATTAAACAAATCATCATCGGTGGTATTAAAATAGTTATCTTAGCTCATTCGATAGCATGTCTGCTTATTGAGCTAAGGATCCCAGGCTCGATTCCCGGCATGGCCGAAAATTTATCATTGGTGAAATGTGTGTTTACCCTTTCATAGTGATAAATTAACGACTGGAGACGGTATGTTGTGCCTATAATAGTCTTAGATTATAAGGCATATGACATATGACAGGCCTAGCAAGCCGGTAGTGGGAAAATATCTTACTTGAATTAAAAACTGACCTAGACCTGGAAACACTAATGGATGTAAAGTAAAGTATGTCCGTTGAAGAATCCTTGTGATAAATTAGGGACCTTTATACTTTCGTTCATTCGTGAAATTGAAAAAAAAATTAAATTCTATATTCGTAAAAATCTAGTCTGTAAATATTTTGAATATATAAATTAATGTTTTATATATAGAGAGGTATCCATCTTTAGAAGAATAAAACAACAAAATCTATATCAATAAAATGTAAACGTATTTAAAAAAAGAAACGCCTTATTTTATTTTTGCTTTAGATTATTCAGACTCGACTGCATAGTTGACTGCCGTGTCCAAACCTAAGAGATTTTACGTTCTGGATTGACCAATTTTACAAATTTTCATTCTGCCCTCACTTTATTTTGTATTTTTCCAAACCCCTGGGTCTACTGGTCATTCTGGCTCTAGGGAAACTGGAATAGAAGGCGAATATCTGGGACGATCCCACAGCCCTAAACGTAACATAATTGCTAAGTATAATGGGCCGTATTCGAGACCGAGGTTGAACGGAACATAGGGTTGAGCGGGGTAGATGGGCTTCCGCAAGAAGATAAGCAAATCAACTCACTTTCTTCGCTAAGCCTCGTTCTTTCATATGGGCCTAAGAGAAGTGAAATAACAATTATTTTTGGCAGATTAGCCAAACACACTCAAATAGAAAATAACAAGAATATTAATCGAAAGCATTTATTCATTCTCACTCCCTTCCAAAAAACAATCCTAAGAAAAAACTAATGCTTTATTTATTACTATTTTTATAGGTTTAACGTACTCTTTCACAACAATCAGGGTAAATCCATGCTTAGAATCGAACCCGATTTGCGCTACCGAAATTCCAAACTCCTTCATTCGCATCTCCTTTCAATATTAATTTCCCATCACTGTTTCCTGGACAAAATACAACCATATTGATTGAATTATGAGAGATAGGAATGGTTTTTACTAATCAAACTTGTTTTACGAGTATATTTTTTTTAAAAGAACTAAGCCATTTTCCTTTAATCTTATTATTTATACCGTTTAACTTGGCTGTTGTAAGCAAGTTTGTTTACCAAAGCGAGAGTTTTTGGACATATTCTCATATTAGATTAAAAACAAAACAAAAATTGCAGATACTTGTTTGTGTGTAGTGGTCGGGCGTTCGATCACAGTTTTAAAACCCTTAATACCTCTCATTTCGTCTTTTACAAATGAAAAACGACCACAAAAACGTTGTCTTGACGTTTCCAACTTGCCCGCGATTATTCAGTTCTGTTTGGTCTCCCGAAACTTTCCTCTTAATTAATCCACATGCCATTTCTTCTTGGTAGTTAAAAATTCATTGTTTTTTTACCCCCCATGTCCCCCCCAAAAAACAACGAAGAAATCTATCAAAACTTCACGGTAAAGACAAAAAAAAAAAAGAGAGAGAGAGAAAGTTTTCGAGCTTAGATTACACAATGCGTGTTTTAACTGCCCCCATTTTCTTAAGTTGCGCCGCCTTGAAGCTATTACTTGGCGGGGGAAGGCCGTTGCCATGTAAAAATTAGTTCACGTCATAGGGAAAGGTTTTGACTCTTTTCTTCGACGTTCCATGCTCTGCCTTGGCGTTATAAATGTTTCAGTGAAAGCGAAGAAATCTGGTGTAGAAAGGCTTTAAATGCCCGCTCAAGAAAGGCCTGGTACTACATTAATCTTGTCGGCAATTTTCTTTTACGAAATACTCTCCCCCCCACCCCCGTATTCTTCTAACCCTCCCTTTTTTATATATATATTTTTTAAAGTTAGTGCTTTCTTTATGAAAGCGGATTGTGGTGTTTTTTTTTTTCTATTTCCTCTTGTTAGTTTCATTGGAAAACTATTCGTGGTTGGGTTATGTTAGTATCACGTATTATATTTTGTTGAAAGTTGAGGAAATAGAAATTTAAGCTAAGCTAATGTACTTCACGGTTGTTCAATCTCGTCATTGAACTTTGACCTAGAACTGCGAGAGGCCATGGAATCATTGATAAGTTGATACCTGCCAGGCGGCAATCCTTCTTTCACGAGGGATTGAGGAACTTACTGGGGACTGTAATAACTACTTATGAGACTACAATAACTGTTTTGGAGAGGAACTGAATAATACTCACTGTAAAACATTAAATTAAACACGTTTAAAAAATAAATGGTCAGCTACAAGTAAAGTGCACTGAAAAAAATAAAAAAAAAATTTTGTTCTGGAAAAAAGTTTTTTTTTTTAACTTTTAAATCTTCTCTCAAAAAAAAAATTTTTTTTTGTTGGCTGAGCTTGTGTTTATTTTGGTTGACTGTGCCCAGTGACCCAGTGATGTATAACATATATTGAATTATTATTATTATTATTATTATTATTATTATTATTATTACAGATGGTCAATTTTTTTTATCGAATCTGCATATTCATTTTACCTATGACTTTAAGAAAACACAACCCGCCTCGGTGGCGTAGTTGGCTAACGCGCCAGTCGTGTTGAGCCAGACCACCGAGGACGGGGAGATCGAGGTTCGAATCTTGGTCGGGTGTACTGGGGGTGGTTTTTCCTAAATGGTTTTCCACTCTCCCTCCACGCAAATGCGGGTTCACTTCTTCTAAATTCAACCTTCCCAATTCCTAATCCATTAGTGTAATTAGTACTTAAGCGTATAACCCGAACGGGTAGTAAGACGCGGTGCTAAATAATAAATAAATAAAAAGAAAACACAATCTTCAATTTTGATATTGTTCGTATTATTTCTCTAGTTGCTACAGAAAATATACACATTTCTTTAGTGTTAAAATTTTAGTAGCAATATATTCATTTTTAAACCATGTACACATTCACTTAAGGTGGGGTTGTAGGTGACACGGGAAAAGGTCAATGTTTCTGCAATTTTTATAGCAAAACATTTATTGCCCAAAGCAATAAAATATTGCTTTAGTAAAAACATAGAGTTTAGTTTTCTTCACATGGTGAAATCAACAGTAATGTTGAATATCTGTCATGATAACAGCGGCACTGGACGACAAACTTTTTAAATAAAGATAAAAAATTGTCATTAAATTCCAGCACACCTTTGACAGATATTCAACAACTGTTGATATCACCATGTGAAGAAAACTAAACTATGTTTCTACTGGAGAAATATTTAATTTATTTTGACCAAAAATATTTTGATATAAAACTGCAAAAATACTGGCCTTGTCTCGCGTTCCCTACATCCCCACTTTAATGTGATAAATCGTTTATATGTCCGGGGTCCGGCTTCTAAGGTTGTCATACTATTATTGTATGCTAAACTACCAATAAGGAGCGTTTAAATAAATCATATTCCTTTTTTTAAATAAAATCTTCAATATTTTTTATTTATTTTTTTGAAACCTCGAGTATCCCTCAGAATTCCAAGATTCTAATCTGGGTAAGGTGGTAGCAGAGAGGGCGCCAGTATTGGAAATGAGCTACTTATACCAGATACCAGATATTATTTTTTAATAGGATATTCAAACTATTTTGGTAAATGCTCCAGTATTTGCCTGTAAGCGGGATGATAAAATAATTCGGGGATATAAGGTAAACCTCTCCAATATATCCAGTCTTTTGGGTAAAAATCAGACACGTCACCGCACACCCTATTCAACCGTTTACAAGCTGTCGGGAACGGCGATTGCACCTGTGTACTGGTGAAAATGATGCCGGTACGTAATCTTGCGATTGTGAGCTGTGTACGCCTGTCATCACACATGTGATCACATCATCACCGACCCTTCTACTCATGTGATGGATTGATAAACGATGAGGTGCTTGTAGCAGGAGATAATATGGCCGTTGAGGTATTGACAGGTCTCATCTTCATCGGGCAGATGAATCCGTAGTACCATCGAGTTCAAGGTAACGAGAACGCTACAAGGTTGAGTGTTTGAAAGCCTGCCGTAACCGTCTTGTTCAAGAGATTGACTACATACCTAGATAATTCTGGTTCGGTTCGAAAAGGTATCTAAATTAATTCAATAGAGTTAGATGTGTCTAATTCAGGTTAGGTTTTGGCATTTTCCCTTTCTAAGGGAGGCTTATCTGTATATATCTGTTAAGATAAATGACGGATTATGAACAAACTTGAGATACACATAATCACCATCAGGACACTTCATGTTGGTCTATCATATTTCTTCATCTCAGGGGGAAAGGAAGGGCTACAGTACGATTTTTTTAAAGAGAAAATACTTTTATTCTTTGATGATGTGTTTCATAAGATGGGCTTCATCATTTGATCATTTAATTTGATTAAAGCATTTTGGTGGGAATTTTAAAAACTTGCAGCTCACACTGACATAATTGAATAGCTTGGGCCAAATAATAGTATCTCAGTTTTTAAAATAATATGTTATAACTCGACTTTTTTTTTTTTTTT
>CABFWO010000407.1:128356-139326 GCA_902155825.1 Timema genevievae
TTTTCCATATTGCGAACGTTGTTGAATTTTCCTCGTCCCTCGTCAGTATTACCAAAGCTGACCTCTTTAAAAAAAATGTGCTATTGATAGTATTAAAATGTAACGAAAATATGCCATTAAATGGACTTGAAAGAGATAGGGTGTAATGAGGCACACTGGAGAGAACTAGCTAGGGATAGAGTACGTATTTTTGTAAGTGTGCATGGTGGATACAGACAGGGAAAACAGGGAAAACCTGGAAAAGTCAGGGAATTTTTAGATGACAGGGAAAACAGGGAAATGTCAGGAAATTTAACTAAAAATAAGGAAAAGTCAGGGAATTAAAACTATGTCTAAAATATCCCATTAATTTCGCCTACCTAAATAAAATAACACTTTAATTTTTAAAATAACTGATAAAACTGTTTATGTTTAGTAGATACAAACTTTTTTAATATGTGATCAATAAATAAATAAAACAAGTCATCATCCACCATTAAAAATGAAAAAAAGTAGTCAGGGAAAATTGAAAAATGTTGCCTGGAAAACCTGGAAAAGTCAGGGGATTTTGTAAAATATGTTTTGTAGCCACTCTGGTGCGGCAATGAACTTTCAAGTTTCTAATTACAAAGAGTTAAAAAATGACGAAAATATGCATTGAAACTTTTTTAGGTCCTAAAATTAAAAATCCCCAAATTAATCATTCTTTACTCCTATAAATAGTATAGGTACCTTTTTCAGTAATTAAAATGCACCATATTCGTACAATATTGAAAGTTCACGTTAGAACATTTAAAAAAAATCTAAGGAAAAATCCAATTCAAATTATTCATTTAAATAAATGTTGAAAAAACGCCTGAACATTATAATTAAACCAGGAATCCCGTATTTTCTTCGTATCTAAGTGTAACGCTTCAGCAAGTATTTAAATAAATATTTGTTAATTACGTTAATCGATAACAAAATGTTAATTTCAATTAATTGTGATTTAAGAGCGATAAAAAATCAGAATAAATCAATTACATTCAGAAAAAATATTGGAAAGCTAGTTTCTGTTTCTAACCTTCATCTTGTATAAAGTCTGTTCACCGTAGGAATTGTTTTCTGAAAGGCCTTTTTCCCTACCAGAAAGCTATTATATAGTAGGATATTGGTAGGAAAAAAGATCTTTCAGTGAGTAATTCGAACCGTGAATGGAATATACTTTACCTTTATTCATAGGTGGAATTTCAGCATTTTTATTGGGGAGGGGGACATTTAACCAGGGAGAGACTCGTACCGGGGGAGTTTGGGAAGTATTCCATACCAGTAAAACCAAGACAGTGAAAATAACTGTCAAAAGAAAAGGATTAAGTTCAAACTTCCTTTTGGAGAGGAACGGATTATAGTCAGTTTCTAACCTCACATACCTTGGAAGCCTCATCTCAAAGGATAGTATTGCTAAGCAGGAAATAGTATCTGGATTTCTTGATTTTTGAGCTACCTTCACCGGTGATCAGGTGGCATAAGGCGTTAGGCTTCAGAATATATAATGTAAAAGTAAAAAAAAAAACACTCCCATGATGCACGTTGCACATTGTTACTTCGCCTTTCATATAAATTTAGTCGTATAGCTTTGCTTTCTTCCATATTGATCAGCTTTGAATGTACAATGTATTTGTACTCTACCAACTACCGAGTCGCCGGTGGCTGTGATATAAATGATAGCTCTTAGTAGGGATGATATTCATACGTCCATCACAGGCTCTGCCTTAAAATATGGGCGAAGAATGACTCGGAACACGATACGATCCTTTGATAGTTCAGTGGTAGAGCGTTGGCACGCTAAACCAAAGATCCCGAGTTTGATTTGCTTGTCCAGGTATCATTTTTTCGCTTTATTAAATTATGCCTCAGATATGGCTAATTTCCGTGATTATAATCATTCATCCCTAAGCTTCACCTTTCAGATATACATAATTTGTATAATTGCTTTATTCCAACATTGTACTATGTTTATAAAGGAACAAGCCTTTATCTAATTGATTTGTTTCCGTTCCTTTAGTTTGACTAATTACTGACATTTCTACTGAAGTGCGGAATATTTTCTGATGATCAAAGGAAATTATAACATTTCAATTATAAGTCATTGAGTACGACAACGGAAACAAGTAGACGAAAATAAATTAATCTAGATGTTGTCAGGACACTTTCCGTCCATAAATGAGGGCGTCTGGCGACATCTTCTGACGTTAGAGCGCGCGTATGTTTGGGGGGAGGGGGGGTGTTTGGACTACACACCCTGCTGGGAGATGATTGCAAGGAGGGTATTGGCAAGGGTGCGGGCTAGATTAGTCAGCTCAGCCTCCTGGCGCCCGTCCGTCCGTCGTCTCGGGATCAAAAGGGTTAGCGTCGCCCTGATTGGGAGGCTATGCTGAGTCACGCGTTTTCTCATCTGATTTGCCCGTTTAGCCAAGATTGCTAGGGTGTTACCCATTAATGTGTGGTTGTAAGGAGAGCGTAGTTCCCCCTTTACAAAGGTGAAATATACTATCGTTGAATTAAACACGTCAAAACTATCTGATAAGACCAGACTCACTAAAGCAGCGTTTTTCAATCGTTCAGAATATATGTCTTGGGAGGTTTTGTAGAGATGTGAGACGTAAAATTTGCTATGGAAAGCTTTCCTCTTTGGAATTTTTTTTTTCCGAAAAATTTTCAATCATTATTTCTGTAAAATAATTTCATCTGATTAAATGGAACTAATGTAACCAAGCTATAGATATACCAAATGTCAACGTTTATACTTACGATTAATAATTTCTCCTAAGGGCGTTAACACCAGACACATCTTCAAACGCGTTTCGGTGGCCACATGGTCTAACGCGCCACTCTCGCAATAGATTAGACTGCCGATGACAGGGAGATTGATGTTCGATCCTGGTCGGGTGTACTGAAGACGGTTTTCCCTAAATAGTTTCCCACTCTCATGGGTGCAATTCCTCTAAATTCAACCTTCCTCATCCCTAACACATTAACGTGATTAGTACATAGGCGTATAACCCTAACAGATAGTAAGACGCGGTGCTAAAAAAAGTAGTAAAGAAACAAAGCAATGCGAACTTTGTAGACCCGTTATGTTCATAATTCATACCTCAATTTTTTATCATCAACAAGGTAACTAAAATAATTTTAAGGCTGGCCCGACATTTGTTTCCTCCTCCCCCCTTCCTATCTATCCCTCCCCAACCCTGTACCCCTTCCCCCTTCTTATAGCCCACTACATTTTGAAGTATAATAGGCTCTAGGTACCACCTCTACAATGTAACCCCTCCACCGCTAGCTTCCACTGCAGAAAATTTTCCTATTCAAAGTTTCCCGGAAAATTTTGATCTTTATAGTCTTGACAAAGGTAAAAATGAACCGAGAAAACAAAAGAGTATTAAAAATAAATATTCTGAAATCTATGATGAAAATTATTTTTAAAAAATATCACAATGATTAGAATTTTGACTACTAAACTTACTCTTTATACTAGTTTTTTTAATGATAAAATCTTTCTTTTAAAACTGATAATATTCCTTGTCCATTTTATTGCCTTGTTCAGTGTACCGTGAGTTGGAAAAGAATGACAATCGCTGAAGGTCTAATCATGGAAACAAATGTTGTATTAATGGTTGAAGATGATATGTGGCCACACAGATAGTTCACCGGACTCCTACCTTGGAAGCCGGGAAAGTCGCTTGCGGGCGCATTGATTTTTTTTAACATTGTGACTTTTAATATTTACTAGCTGAATGCTGACACATTAATTAATATTCTCCCTTCTAATTTTTTCTTTTAGCTTAGGGAATTCATGTAATAAATTTTTAATGTCAAATTCTAATCATGTACATATATATTTAGTTCCTGGGAATCATGGTGTGTTGGCACCCTTGAGGTTTTGCTGAGCGACAGGGAGACAACACTTTTATATTTTAATGTACACTCCGTTTTCCCTGTAAGGTGACAAACTAAACGATGCTTGTATTCACTATGGTGCAGCTTAAACGACAGGGCCATAGAGTAGCCCATCAAGGTAAGATTACTACAGTAGCCCCATGGCTTATTTGGTGCTGACAGACAGCTCACAGCTGACAGTTGACAGCTTTGAAAAGCTACCAGACCAAATTATGTTTCCCTACGCCGAACCATATGATCTACAAAAAAACATGTGTTTAGCAGCTGTCACTTCTGACAGTCAAAATATAGGTATATACCTAAATGTTGACTTCAGAAGTCAGCTGTGAACTGTCAGTCAGCACCAAAGAAGCCATGTGGCTACTGTAGCTTCCAGAGTAAACGAAATGTTTCATTCGTTTATCCTTAAAGGTGGCAGCCTTAAGATCATAGAATAGTCTCTCAATGAAAGGATGTTACCATATAAATTAAATGGAGTGCACATTTCATTCAAAATAACGTATCGACTGGCTTACATGACTATACTTTGTGTAGGCTATGTCTCAGTTCTCTGAATCTTTTTAATCTCAAAGTGAAGCCAGCAAATTAAATAAATAAATGGGAAAATAACAGCCCCTCCCTTATTTGTGGGAGGGTAGAGAGCGCATTGTACGTATCCTGGGTGAAACTATTTGCTAAGACAACAATTGTTGTTTCTGTCGAGACTGGCAACGCTTCTTAAACAATTACTTTGTAAGTTTTAGAATATAATATAGTGATGATGGCTCTTAATTTTATCTTAAATAATCATAGTTAGTGCTGTAATGATGGTAAGGGGGGTTATGGGAACAACCTCCCCTTAAAATATATACATATCATATTATCATATATGCGTATAACTTAAACAGGTAGAAAGACGTGGTTATAATATATATAAGTAATCATCGGGGTTCTTTATCACACCTCTAACATGTTGTCTGGTTGAGATGGTGTGTGGCAGCAAGCCAACAGCGGCCAAGACACCCTTTGGTACCTGAGAAGAACACTCCCGCACGTTGTCCGGCGTGGGTGGCAGTTGGCTGTTTCCTTCAGCTCTTGGCGGCAAGCCAACAGATGGCCAAGATACCCTCTGGTACCTGAGAAGAACACTCCCGCACGTTGTCCGGCGTGGGTGTCAGTTGGCTGTTTCCTTCAGCTCTTGGCAGCATGGCAACAGTGGGCAACAAATAGGTCCTGAAAAGGGGGCTGCATCGACAGTTCACACCACCAGTCTTAAACAGAGAAACGCACAGTTACCACAGCAAATTTCAGCTTGCCCTCCCTTTGAAGATAAAAAATGTTCACAGCTCTGATAGTGGCTCAGGGTGTTCATCGTATTCGTCCACCACTGAAAGAATACAACCGCCTAGGCACACACTCACAAACATATAATTAAGTATGGGTTGTTGCTTCATCCAACTTTTTATACGTCGTATACACCGACCTCTTGTTTAATATGTCTGGCAGGCCTCCTCTTGGTGGGTTGTTGAAACTCATTTCGGTTCTTGCGGCTTGAAGCTATGAAAGAGAATAAACAAATTTCTTATTTGCGAGGGTTTTTATACAAAAAATCTCACCCGGTTATGACCTACATTAGTGTTCTTGTCCCTTATTGGCTATCGAGTGTTTACATTTATTTTATCTAATAAATTAGTTTGAATGTACCGTTACTTGTACATTCGTGTCTTGATCGTGAGGGTATACGGTCATGTATTTGAGTAGCTCTATAGAAGACCTTTGACTCGCTATTGTCCCTATTTATATTCCTGTCTAAGGGTAATGTTTAGACAGATACGTCCCGCACCCACTCCTACGCTCACTAAGCACGATAATGGTATTGAGTCTTGTAAAAAAGGGCTTATCTTCATCCTAGCCCAAACTAGTTGGTTTTACACTATCCCCACGCAAATAATTTACTAATTTACTCATACGGGAGGTATGCTGTCAATATGTAGAAGTCTATTGTTGCCCATGAGTGTTGACTGTACATTTGTTCATACGGTAAGTCAGAACTAAGTTTAGTCAATAGGCTGCTTACCTTCGAATCATAATACAATACTACACACATCGGTGGATACGTGAACCAAAACGTCAGGCTTGTTTTCTTGTGACGGGTGGGTCGGGATTCGAATCCAGTCTGAGTATACAAAGGTAGTTATTTCCATAATTGCTCAAGATACCTTTCCACGCAAATGTGGGTACATTATCTATAGATTATATCTTCTTCACCCCTACCTCATTAGTGTACTGTACAGCCCGGACAGTTGGTAAGACGCGGTGGAAAAACAACTTGAAATACTTATACTAGAAACTATAACACCATTTTATTACGAAGTATCTTCTGAAATACCTTTTTCATTACATGAACTACAGAGGGGTTCAAAAAAATGTACTCACTGTTTGATAGTCCATATATTCTGACAAATTTGACTTGCAGGTACAATTTTTGGCACAGAGAGAGAGTTATGGTAAATGTTCGAAATGACCACCAGCAGCGTATAAACAACGTCGATGGCGCCGAACTGCAGACCGAACTACGAGTCTCAATGTATCTGGCGTAATGACAGCACATGACGCTACAATTGTTTCACGTAGCTCGTTGATTGTAGCTGGTTTTTGTCGATACACGTCAAACTTGATGGTCCCCCACAGGTAGAGGTCCAGAGGTGTCAAATCAGGAGACCGAGGTAGGTATTCAAAAGCACCTCTGCGACCTACCCACCGTCCGGGTAGAGTGTCATCCAAGTACGACCTGACATCTCGATGGTAGTGAGGCGGGGCTCCATCTTGTTGCATGTAAAACATTTCATCACCATACATGGTTTAGATGGCAGGCAAAATCCTTGTCTGAAGCATATCAAGATACAACTGACCAGTTATGGTACCCTCGAAGAAGAAGGGACCAATCAAACCACGCGATGACAGACCACACCACACATTATGCCCCGGTAGATTCACTGCCTTGTCCACATGAACGTGACGATTTTTAAAAACCCAGTAGACACGATTGTGGCTGTTCACAGTACCGTTAAGTTCGAATTGTGCCTCGTCAGTCCACACAAATTTCCCTGCAAATTCCTCATCCTCACCAGCCATGTACTCAAACCACTCATGCGGACAAGGCAGTAATATTGAGATGTTTAACTTGACACTGTAATATTTATTATGTTTAACATTTTAGAGTCCTTCCGGCTCAAGAAAAGGTTAGAACGTTTGAAACGTTTATTTTTGGGAGTCCTTAGACTTGTGAAATATTTAATATGGTCAAATTTTGATATCTTTTAGACTTAGATAATATTTTGACAGGTATGATTATCGGAGTCCTTTTTGACTAGTTTAACAATGATTGGATTCAAATCACCGAGTTCTTTGTACTTGGGCAATACTTTTTATATTCACTTTGTTAACACTTGAAGCCCTTGTAATCTTACGTATTGCTGATTCTTTTAATGGTCAAATTTTTTTTAACTGTAACAATATTTAATAAATTTAAGGTCCTTATCTTGTTAGACTTGTGCAAGAGAAAGAAAACAATATACCTAATCCTTTAAATTGTTATAACTTACCATTTGATTTTTTGGATCCTCATCACATTTGCATAGCTAATAATGTTGAATATAGTTCAAAAAAACTTTGTATAATACCGCTAAAATTTGTTTTTATATAATATATATATATTTATATTTATCTAATTTATAATTCTTGACTTACCTTTGTTTATAATTAAAACTTCACATTTAACTAGCTGCTGATATTTTTTTCTTCTCTCATTAAACTAAGTATTTACTTCCCAAATTTTGGAACCATCCTTTAGCTATTTTGTTGGTCAGTTCCCCTTTTTTCCCTTGCGCCATAATTGCTGAGTGGGTTGGCGACACCAGGATCGCATATATTATCTGATAATATATGTTTTTTTGGACGTCCTTTCGGCTCCTCTGCAAATTTCTTGTCCTAATTATTTTATGTATATCTATTGTACGCCTGCCTTAGTCCTTAAGGAGGAAAAGAGGCTACACTACTATCCCTTTTCACAAATCTTACGAATTTTTAGTGAATGTTTATTTTAAGATAAAAGCGGGAGAAAGACTGTGCGGTGCACCTTGTCATTTATTTCATTATGTTTCAAATATTTATTTTTTTCGTTCATCTTTTTATCTAAAAGTTTTCTTATTTATTTGTCTTTTGTTAAAGTTTAAAATAATGCTTTACTTCCGTGAAGTGTGACCGGTACTGCTCCAAACCAACGTCTGCTATTTAATCTCGCTACGAGAGTAAACTCCCCTCACTAACACTCCTGTTGTCCAGAACGTCGGGCGCTCAGTATGGACGCGAGCTGTCGATGATGGTTTGTCTCCCTTTGTGTCACCTCGCTTTATTCTCCCAGGAGGTAAAACCCTTAACGCACTCTTCACGCGGGTGTAGGAAAAAAACCCCAGAGAACGGGGATGGGCTGAATCTGTTTTTATTTTTCTAAAAAAGGCCATTGAGATTTAACCCCTTTACGTCCTCCCTTTACGTCTCATCGTGTGTTATTTATTTATCAAAAGGTTTGGAAGGGGGATGGGTAATGGCGAAGGGACATTGTGCGAGGGTTTTTATTTACTTGTTTTTTTTTCCATCTTGTTTTACCTGTTGTTTTTTTTTCACTCCCCTTGACTTATTATATCTATTCCCTTTATTTCATGTTTTATATTCACTTTATTTTTTTCTTTATATACATATTTATTTCGTCTATATCTGTACCTATTTTTCTCTCTTTGTTTTTATGTTTATCTGACACGATGATCCCATGATTCAGTCTGAGAGCTGGTAGTGACACACTACCTATCATTCTTCTCTCTGTTCTTTCTTCAGTCATGTGACATCCTCCTGTGTGTATCGCGACAAAAACAACCCGTTTGGACTACCACACATCCACTCTATTGAGATTAGGATGAGGAAGTTAGAGTTTAGAGCAGGGGCTCTAAACCTTTTTTTACTATTACAAGCCCCAATGTATTTCCCAATATATATACATACCCATTTAGCCATACTGTCGAAATTATCATTTCCATTATAATAATTACCAGTCCAACTAGGTACTTGTATAACTTCACCAAATAAAGTTTCAAATATATCAATAGCTTGGTTTTACTTCACCTATGGATAGTTAGGAGCAAAACAGCTTAAGTCGACCTCGATGGTCTTGGGGTAAAGTGCTCGCCTCATGACCCCGATGCTCGTGGGTTCAAACCCAGATGGGGTCGGCGAGTTTTCTGGAGGGATAAACATTCGTAGCACAACTTCCTTCGGAGTAGAAGTAAATCCGTTGATCCCATGTCGATTGTGACATGTAAAAGAACGCTGGAAGGTATGTGTTCCCGGCAAAATTGTTAGGCATTTTCGCTCTCGCTCATAGAAATTCTCTTGTGCCTATATAATCAGTCGGTTCATAAAGGGCACGTTAAATATCTCAAATAATAATAATAATAATAATAATAATAATAATAATAATAATAATAATAATAAGAAGAAGAACAGATGAAAGAAAATCAAAAGTATTTTATCATATTGTAACGAGACTGCTTAGCTATCATTGATTCATCGTTATTCTATTTATTTTGTTTCATTTGTTTATTAATTTATAGACTATTACCTTGACGACGGAATTTGTTGTGTTTGTTTTTATCTGGATATGGACTTCTGTGAATGTTTCTTTCGTGTGGTTTTATTAAAATAATTAAACCCTTGGGTGATCTGCGAGTATTTTAGTATTCATCCTGCAACATGTCCCAATATCCTTAAAGAGAACTCGTGGTTCGCACGGCGACGAGCCCCACGTTACAATATTTATTTATAGAAAAACGGCAAATCACATAACAAGTTAGCTACAACTAGTGAGATTTGTACTGTTCAGAGATCGAGCTACATACGGATATCCCCTATCTACGATCAAAAACCTCTGATTTAGAGGAAATTTACCCTCATTTGCGTGGAGGGAGAGTGGGAAAACCTTTAGGAAAAATCATCCTCACCACATCAGACTGCGATTTTATCCTCGATATTTCAGTTATCGACAAATAATTATTTTAAAGTGACATCCAGACCTTGCTATCACTGACACAGACCGTGAAAATAATACTCAAGACGTGAGGAGTCTCCCTTTTTACCAGAACAACATAGGACTGCATTTGTTCAAGGAATGCTATAACTACTTACCTGTACTATTTACCTTAGTTTCAGAACTACGACAGTTTACGTCGTTATAAATTATCTAGTTTTAGCTTTTCATGTATTTTGTTTTAATGTATATAATTTAAAAATATAAGATTGACAGTGCCTAGATGTCCAGTTGTTATCTTACCTTTCGCCTCCATTTTGACGCAAATAATATTTTGAACTGAAAAACCAATAATAATTGTGGGATATACTAAAAAGGTGCTAAATTCTTGAAAACACTCTTGTAGCTGTAAATATATAAATACTTCTATAACATCTATATAAAATAAATTGTACGGTGCACCGCACAGACTTTCTCTCTCTTTCTATAAACTCGTAAGATTTCTGAACGGAATAATGTACATTGTATCATCACCACTCCACATAAGAACACGCATAAAATAATATACAATGATATATAATCAATAAGAAAATAGGCGCATCTTTGTCCACTTAAGAGTATTTCAAACAGTTTAATGTCTTCCACAAGGGTCAACACTTCGTATTAAAATTTCGATTTCTGGTTAAAATTTTAACATTTTATAAGGTGTTGCAGATCTTCAAGTCATCGCATTGATATTTAATTATCCATTTATACATTTTGACCAATAAAAAATGTAAATATTGACTATTGAGTCTAAAATGGAGATAGATCATTGCTGTGCAAACATTTCTACTAAGAGCTTTAAGGAAAAATAACATACTTTTTTTAGATACTTACTTATATTTAATTGCTCTATGGCATTGGAGTATTATTGCGTTAAGACTTAAGTAGTATATCTTTACAAATAAAGCTCAGAAAATTGTATTAATATATTTGCAAATATCTCAGAAAC
>CABFWO010000407.1:142295-175855 GCA_902155825.1 Timema genevievae
CCCTCGGGGCAACCCTATGAAAACCCTAGATATCAAGTTTCAGCTCAATCGGTAAAATAGTTTAGGCTCTAGTTGGAGGTACAGACAGACAGACAGACAGACGGAAATTCAAAAACCACTTTTTCTGATTCAGAGAGTCATGAAACGTCAAGATTCATCAAAATCTCGAGTTCGATTTTTTTGACGATCACCATACTTTCTCTACCTGTAAGGTAGAGAGAAAGTAAAAATATGATCAACATTGACAACAACCCGCTTCGGTGGCCGCATGGTCTAAGGCGTCACTCTAACAATATACTAGAATGTCTATGACGAGAAGATTGGGTTCGAATCCCGGTCAGGTGCACTGAGGGGAGGGCGGGCTTCTCTGTCGAATTAAACTTTCATAACAAAAGAAGAGCCAAACTCAGTTATTTAATGAACTCTCTTATCATTAATGTACCTAATAAATGTACTACCTCAAATATCTAAACTTAACATTATTCTGCTTTTTTTGTTTGTTGTTTTTAAATTATGTCAAAACTTTTTGAATGCGATGTTTTTACAACATTGTATTTATTTATTCATTTATTAATATTTTTTAGTAACTATGTACTGTATAACTGTATTTATCATTATTCAGCTATGATTGTTTAGTTTATTTTACTATCTATAATTATGCTCATATGTCAGGTACTTGTAAACTTTTTAGTGCTGGCCTGTTATAGGCTTTGTGATTGTTGGCCACAAATATAATAAAGGAAATTTAATTTTGAAATTTATTACATATATTGATACTCCAGAAGATCAGGTGGACAGACAGGGTGTCAAATGAAGAATTCCTGAGATTAGTGTGTAGAAGAGGGCCATTTTGGTTCTTCGGTTCAAAGCCAACTGGATTGGAAGAACTGTCTTCTGCACGACGTCATGAAGAGGGAAAGAGGGGCTTAGAAAGAAAGAGGAGCTTAGAAAGAAGGAGGATTCAAATATTGGATTACTTGAAAGAAAGAAGGAAATTCTGAAAGATGGAGGCAGAGGACAGAGCACATTAGTGGCCTAAGTTCCCTGACAAAAGGAATGGACCTATCATAAAACATAACACATAATAATAATTTATATTATCTATCAAAAGTGAAAGCTTAATATTTAATGTTTTGTAGTATTAATGTATGAAATTAGTTAAATTAGCTTTTAAAAGTGTCAAATACTGTTCTTTATACCATATTCTTACATAGCCGAACGATCAAATCTTTTGTGCAGTCTCCATTCTCTACCACCACAAACTGTCGATGCCATAATACTTGGCTCTCGAAAGTCGTGATGACCGCGCATGCGAGCTCCATTATCTACGTAAATGGAGAGACTTGTATTTTTAAGAACCCCGTTTCCGGAACGACCCCCTGAACGAGCTTAGCAGATGCGGATAATGGACGACGACTTGTACAAATAGTTTTAATCTCTGAATA
Source organism: Timema genevievae (assembly GCA_902155825.1). Taxonomy (NCBI): domain Eukaryota; kingdom Metazoa; phylum Arthropoda; class Insecta; order Phasmatodea; family Timematidae; genus Timema; species Timema genevievae. The sequence continues at coordinate 143,741 of CABFWO010000407.1, forward strand.
ATGAAACAATTACCGAGAGAGATGCCCGAAGCCCTGGACGATTGTGTAGAAGGACCTCTTGGGTGAAGGTGGTCAAGAACTGACTCTTCCCAGTAGATGTCACTCTCGTAATGGACAGACTTGGAGGTTGTGGTTCGAACATAGGTTGAATGTAACTTAATGAGATTTTTCCCTATATTATGTTCCGCTATATCTCCTCGCAAATGCGGGTACATATTTTTTAGGAGACAATTAAGTATACTCTGACTTGTCTCAACCAAATAACACATCAATGACAAAATTTGTTATTTTTAAATTATTTCCAGTACAGGTAAACTCTAGACAGTCATTTAAAAACGGTGTATTACTTTGAGTTTATCTTTGCCCTAATACACTATATTATTATACTCTGAGTTGATTCAGCACTAATATTACCTTCCTCAGAGTTACCCTTTTAGTAAAAATATGATTATAGCATGAGTGTATAGTAATACGAGCTACACATAAAAAAAATATTCTTACTTAGCTTGGGCGTGATGATCGGCTCACAGGCCTATATTTCTGCAAGATTTTGTAAAGGAAGGAGACGAAGGAATGATGGTCGGCTCACTGGCTGATCTTTCTGCAAGATTTAGTAAAGAAAGAAGACTTAGGCTTGCCAATTCGCGTTACAATTTAAATGTTTAAATGTGTTTTAATTGTAACTTTTAATTCAGGGCCTATTATATATAATTTATAATCTTCAGTTCTCAACTACTCGTACGGTAAGGTGTTAACATCTCGCCTGCTGCCAAGGAGGATAAGACTAAGAATATACAAAACACTAATTTTACCGGGTGTTCTCTATGGGTGTGAAAAGTGGTCTCTGTAACGACCGCTAGTGTAGCTACAGTTTGTATTCTTCCGTTGTTCTGGTTTTGTTAAGTAAAAGTAAACATTGATAACGTGTGGACGGTATTACCAGAGTGCCGATTCATACTTTCTTAAGCAACTTCCATGATGTATGTTACATAATGGTGAAGAGGCGCTTTGTTAGGTAAATTGTTGCAAATTATGTTTACCTGAAAGATCAACTCCGTGCTGAAAGGGAAAGTAGCCATTCCGCTACTTGATAAACACGACCAAACAAACAAGTAGGAGGTGACCCCCTTCAGGTGGATATCTATTGAAGTTTTGGGCAGGGAGCCCCCATTATGTTCCAGTCTGTTATACGATTCGGTTCTACACTCTCAGTGATTGAACATCGGATTAAACGGGGGGTCTCCCGGGCCACGCCTCGTGCGTGAACCCCGGCCTTTTCGGAACAGTGCCTTTTTCTACCAAATGGGCTTCGAAGTCAGGGTCATTGTAAGTTTCCCGGGGGGTGGGGAGTCGTAGGAGAAACTGGCCAAGCGGCCCCGTACATTCTTTACTATCCGTAATTATTGTCAAAATCTAGCATATGGTGCGAACGACATCTCTTATATCACATGACGAAAAAAAATATTAGGCTGTTCGAAAACAAAGTGCTTAGGAAGATATTTGGTCCAAAAAGGGATGAGGCTACTAAGGATTGGAGGAAGTTACATAATGATAATTTACATACCCTGTACTCATCACAAGACATTTTTAGGATACTCAAGTCTTGTAGATTACGGTGGGCAGGATATGCAGCGTGAATGGGAGATTCTAGAACCTTGTTCAGCGTACTGACTGGCAAACCCAATGGGAAGAGACCATTGGGCAGACCTAGGTGCAGCTGGGAGGATAACATAGAATGGACCTTAAAAAGGTAGGGTGTAAAGAGGGGGACAGGATAGAATTAGCTCAAGAAAGGGAGAGAGTGTAATTAGGTGGACTGGATGGAACTAGCTCAAGATAGGGATAGGGTGCAATGAGGTGGACTGGATAGAACTAGCTCAAGATAGGCATAGGGTGTAATGAGGTGGACTAGTTAGAACTAGCTCAAGGTAGAGAAAGGTGGTGTACTTTTTTAAGTCCGGCAATGAGCGTTCGAGTTCCTAGTACCATAGAGTAAGTACCTCCATATAGAAAAGCCCTATATTACAAATATGAATATACTGGCTATAGAACTATCGTTTGTTAGTGTTAACCTCTCGATCCTAAAACGAGTGTCAGATAAACTACAGTTGGTTCAGTTCACGTAAATGATTTTTCATTTTGTCGCCGTTGCTGTAGAGGTTACGGTTTCATTCCTGTTTGGGTCCACATATGAATTTTAGTAGTAATGTAATAGTGTAGTTTGGTACTAGTGTAGTTTTTCCATCTTTTAGTCGCGTTAATGCGAGTATAATAAATCTAAATATTTCCCTCTCAAACCCTGTAATTGAACATACCGACTAATTAAAAATCCTAAAATCCCCATTTGAAAGCCTAATATCTTTATCGTGAGATTTATAAACGCTCCCATTCTCCTTCATCCATGCTAATACCTTTTTGAATCCCCCGCTGTCGTCCCAACCGGTCCGCCGTTCCCCTGACCGCCATTTCTCTTTTTGGCCGGGATTACACGTGGTCTCTGCTAACGAACCCCTCAGGGGTTCCCAACTGATTTCACCGAGTAGAGTCTTCTTTCACCTTCCTTCTATTTCCACCTAGAGATCGATACTCGCCTGGACCTCCCGTTCTTCCATCTTCCGTCCCCTCTATTTGACTTCGGACACGTGTTCTGCCAGGGGCCAGCTACACCACGTTTCTGCTAGGAAGGAACTTTTACGAAAACAAATATATTGTACTCTTTTTTTTATCACCGCATCTCACTACTTGCTCAGGTTGTACACATATATAATAATTATTCTAATGGGTAGAGAGGAAGAAGGAATCATTTCATAAGTTATCTATCACCCGAATTTGCGTGTGAGGAGAGTGAGAAACCATTTATGAAAAACCAACCTCATTGTCCTCTACCGGGACCCGAACACCGATCTATCCATCATCAACAAGCCAGTCCAACACGAGAGTGACGCCTTATACTAAACCTAGGTAGGTGTCATCTAGTATCTAGTATAGCACCACACTTGAGGCGTACTAAGTCTGACTATGAAACTAGTCCTAAGTTCAGTGTAATGAAACAACAGCAAAAACTTTGGCTTTGACCATTCTTCGCATGTTTCAAGCTCTGCTTTGACTTCTATTCGCACTCAAAAAATGACCTCCGTACCCCTCTAATTATTAGTATTATTTCAAAGAATTTGATATTATTTATGAAAGGTGACAGCTGCATATCAAATGACTTGATTTATGAACATATTAAAGTTGTTTTAGTACCTTTCACAACGTGCAAAAAGGTTCTTGCTTGGGTTGAACCTCATTCTTGGTCTTCAAATCATTGTTTTAAAACTTACATCACAAAGCAGGCTACCCTTGGCTTTCCTAATGTAGTTCTTGAAGCTCACTCGAGGAGTTTGGGAAGACCTTTGCGTTTAAAATGGTAGCATCACACATTAACCCTCCGTTTACACTGAAATTTAGGAGTATTATCTTCGGTAGACTACACTTTGGCCCTATTTTATATACTTCACCATAGTGGCACCAAATAAGTTAAGGTGGGGATGTAGGGACGCGAGAAAAAGCCGGTGATTTTGCGGTTTTTACAGCAAAACTTTTTTTTTTGCAAAAAAAAATATTGCTCAAGTAAAAACATAGTTTAATTTTCTCCACATGGTGATATCAACTGTTCCTGAATATCTTTCAAGGGTGTCCTGGAATTTAATGACAACTTTTTCTCTCCATTTAAAAAGTTTATCATCTAATGCCACAATGCTCATGACAGATATTCAACAACTTTTGATATCAACATGTGAAGAAAATTAAACTCAATGTATGTACTGAAGCAATATTTTATTTATTTTAGCCAAAAATAATTAAATATGTTTGCATTAGCCATAACTCAACTTTATATTGCAGATTCGAAATGTAAATTACATTTAAATACTCGTTTTGATATGCAAATATAAATTGGCCTTCTCTTATATAAAAAAACCCCCACAGAAATAGACAAATTAAAAAAATTGCCTAAACTTTTATTACATTAATATAGAATAATTATTATTTATTGATTTAAATAATTACTTATCGGGTTTTATTATTTATACTAATCTTTAAATACCACTAACATTTGAGACTTTTCATTAATATTTGTTAAAAATTAAAAACACCAAATAGATTATTGTTTTTTATAGGGCTATAGGTGGTTACGTTGACGATAAATTGTCACTTCAATATTTTCAAAATTGTGACACAGTGTCTAAGTATCTAAAACATATTATTGTTAAGTTGTCATGCGCAGCGGTGCACGAATGGTATCAGGTGTTAAGACTCGCACAGCACTTGGATGCCGTTGAAGTAAAGGTCGTAGATTGAATCCCGGATGAATGCGTTAAGGATATTTTTCTAAATGCGATATTGAATAACTTTAGTATCCCTTTTTCACGCTGATAAGGGTGAAGTTCCTACTCTAATTCCTACCCCTGAGATTAAGTCGCTAATAACCCTTGTGCTTCACATACAACTAGATATACAGGTGCTTGTTATATTACCATCCTCAACCTAGAAATATATTCAAGAAAACTCAAAATGTTATGTTTTGGAACAAAAACAATGTCTAAAAATGTTTTCTAGTGAAATATTGAGGTAAAAAGTAAATTTCGACTATTATTTCGAAAATAGTTTCCATGATAATTTTCTTAAACAGTTTCCATTATTTTAAAAAAAAATTTCAATTGTTTTAAAATAAAGTTCTATAGGCGTACGTTTTATTGCTATCTTCCATTGTGATCGAACCCTTTCCTATATCATTTCAAAGAGTCAGAACGGCGCAAATGTAAGAGAGTTTAATTTTCAACCATTCACGATAACCATCATGAATGTTACATTGATCAGACAAAAACAAAAGAGGGGGGTGAGGGGGTCGTGGACTCACCTCGTTAAAAGTAGGAATAACCATGAACGGATTTGTAGATGTACAGAGGAACCAAGGAACGCCCCCTCGGCCATGACTCTCAACCGGAACTTGTTATTGACCCCTGTAATTAAGGAGAGGGAGGTTTGTGAGGAGGGGTGGGGGTGTAACCGCGACACTCTACCTCTCCTGCTGTTGTCTCGGGGAAGATGTCCCCATCGAGTAATCCCCCGGTATTACAATCGTCCCCCTTCCCTCCTGCCACACCGCCGTTGTAACTGGGAGTAAATCTCCACAGTTAACTCGCCCAGTATAATCTCCTCCTTCCTCCTCCTTCTGGAAGGCGGCCTCCGAGCAGGAGCGTTTCTCCTCCTCTCAGGAGGTGCTCGAATGTATAGCAAATATTTTGTCCAGTTCTTCACAGCAATTAAATTGGGGTGGAAGGCAAAGCGGATGAAGATTCATATTTTTACATGTTCTTACTACAATTATTTTGGCGCCAATATAAATTATAATATAAAACTTAGCACCGCGTCTTACTACCCGCTCTGGTTATATACGCTTACATATTAATTACGCTAATGGGCTAGGAATTGGGAAGGTTAAATGTAGAGGAAGTTAACCCGCATTTTCGTGGAGGGAGATTTGAAGATCATTTAGGTAAAAACCACCCTCAGTTCACCCGAGCGAGATTCGAACCTCGATATCCCCGTTTTTTAGCATTCTAGCTCAACACGAAACTAGCGCGCTAGCTAACTACGCCACCGAGGTGGGTAAATTATAATATAGCCTCAGTATATACGTTTTAGTATAATTTTCTACACATAGTAATCTCGATAGTACTTGAATATTGGTTATTGTCATCGCGGAATTTGACCAAGACTTTTCCTATAATTCAAAATATATCTGCTCAAATAACATATTCAAAAACAGTTGAGCTAACCATACGTACACGATTAAACTGAACTCTTATCTTGAAAACACTATTGTAAAAGAATGCATTAAATCACCAAATAGCAAATTTTACACTGTCAAAAAAAATCTAACTAAATAAGACGTTTGGTATTTCTGGCGCTTAAGTCACGAGAATTGTTCAAATCCTAAGCTGCACAAATGGGTAGACTTGTCTCTTTTCGTGGTCCAAATCGTTGTAGTGATTTTATTTCGTGTAGGCCTGTTTCAAACGAATGTAGTATTTAATGTCTATATTTGGTTTATAGAATACACTTTCGGAACGGTTTTTTATTAAATGTATTAATTATTTAAAATGTGCTTAATAATTATATTTTAACACGTGATTCGTATCCTTGGCTTAGTGTTGTATTGCTCTACCTTTGAACTATCCAGGATCGGTCCAAGCTATTATATTTGCTAATTACGGTTATAGCTGTATCTGAATATCTTATTCTCTACATTGAAAAATGACACCTGGACACGGGAATCAAACTCGGGATTTGACTAAGCACGCCAATGTGCATTCATACAGTTTTTATTGTACTATTTTCAACATAAGGCCATTCCGAGTTGAAGATGGCTGCGTTATCTGATTCCTCGTGATCTGAATTGATCACTGATGTATAGCTGACGATTTCCACACGTTCATCACAGACTCAGTGAAGAATCACCTCGAGCACGTGACGACTCCTGGGTAGCTCAGTGGTAGGACAAAGGCAAATATTTAAAATTTAGGAATGATACATTTTTCTATATTTCTTATATCCATAAGCGCAATACCACTTATGTTGTGATTTTTATACCATTTTTAGCCAAAAAACAATTTTATTTACAGAGTTTTAATATCAAAATACAACTTTTTATCTATCGAAATACAATAATTTTACTTATCATAATCAGGGTATCTACTTAAGTCCCGTCCTTATTTAAAATATGTAGGCTATATTTTTACATTAAACTCCGTGCTTTTATAATAATACAAGCTATGACTGATCAAGGTTCTTTTTGTTAATCAAGTCAAATTTTTGAAGACTCAAAGATCATATTTTAATGACGATGTAGTTTTGTTACGCAATATACCAGTTGCCGTCTACCCCTGGTCTAAGGCGTCACTCTCGCAATATTGGACTGCCTGCCAATGACGGGGAGATTGGAGTTCGACTCCATGTCGGGTGTACTGAGGGTAGTTGATCATAGAAATGGTTTTTCCGTTCTTCCTCCACACAAACGCGAGTAGACTTTCTTTAATTTCACCCTTCCTCATACCTAATACACTAGCGTAATTAGTGCATATACGTATAACCTGAATGGGTAGTAAGACGCTTTGAAATAATAATAATAATAATACTGTCTGTATTTGGGTTAAGTTCTATTTTATTTTCTTATTTTTATCGTATGGCATTACTTACCGTGAGAGACATGACATTCAGTTCATTCCCCTGTATGTAGACTATTCGTCGCTCTGGTGGCACAGAGAGCAATGTCTTTGTATCTGTATATTTGTATTGTGATTTAAACTGTGCACGAGGGTCCTTTAGTCTCAGACTCTTAAGTTTATTGATTAAATTTTGACCAACCTTTTAAAATATTTAAAAAAATTCAAGCTACCATTTTAAATTATCATTGGGTTCGTAGAATCAGGGCTGGGCAACCATTTCTTTCTATTTAAAAAAATATTGTTTACTTTCGATTCGTAATCAACCGCTTTTCTGTTTACTAATGAGTAACATAACTTTATACAAATAATGTTTTTTTTATTTTAATTTAAAATCAATACTTGTTTTTTGTGCTAAATTTGGGAAATTTTATTACTTGTAATCTAAAATGTTTATGCTTACAAAAATGTTTATTTATTTTAATAAATTGTTTTTTATTTAATTAACGTTTCTAAGTTACTTGTTGGTATATTCCTACATATTTAAGAGATTAGCGTAGAATTTCCAACTAAGGTACGCTTTGGACACTGTCATTTTAGCAAGAAACTAACAATGACGTACCGCTCTGGGATTATTTGTGCCCAAATGAACCATAATATACTCTAAACATATTTTCATTGAGAAGAATCCGCCAAGATATTGTTTCACACTTTAACAGTAAATTGGTTGACCTTGCGGTATAGGGGTAAGGTGGTGTACTTCTGTGCTGGGGGTCCGGGGTTCAATCCTCGGTTCCGGCACAGATTTATCTGATTGCCAAACCCTTCCTTAACCTCTTACAAGACGTATATTAATCACAAGTTGTGATTGTATGAAATGCCAGGCCTCCACCGTGGTTCGGATTGCACGTTAAACTGTAGGTCCTCCATTTCATCTCACAATCACCCTACCATCACACATTACCGTAATTGCGTGTAACCCGAACGGGTAAAAAGACGCTGTGCTAATAATAATAACAACAGTAAATTTGATTAAATAAACGATTTAAAAAATTAAGAAATGGGGATTGAAGGTCACTACATTACAACAAACTTTTAAACATAAGAGTATTGAGTTATGCAAACACATGGGTGCATATTATGCAAACACGTTGCCGTTTATTAATTTAATGACGCTGTTACACTTAACAATTTATTTGTGTCAATAAATATTCATAGCTATTTCTCAAAACACTTGAACGAATACAAACGTGGAAAAAAACCATAGCCATTTTGTGTTTGTATAAAATGTATGAAGCCTGCTCATGAATTTATGTGTTCTTCCTCCCCGTGTTCTCATGTCCCAAGACACCTCTCCCGACCCCACCACTATCATCTTAACTTACAACAACACCGTACGTCTCGAGAATGGGGTAATATAGCTCTCGATACTCTGCTATGTCCTTGTCTGCTCTCTTTTCAAAACATACCATTAAAAAAATAAGAAATTACTTGCGGCATTTTCCTCCCTATACTCTGAGAGTTATAAGAAGGTAAACGTAGTGTGTCTCTTTCTAACAGGAATATTATTAGGTTTCTTAGTAAACTGACATGTGTGTTTCAAGATGGTAACTTTACAAACAAATGGGAAAAAAAAAAGTTACAGAAACGAGAAACAAGAGTCAAGGGAAGGAAAAATATGAGTATATGGATAAATAATAAATACTTATTGTGATGTGAACATTGGAAAGAGATGGAAAATATGAGGTGATTGAGGAGTGGAGAAAAAGAAAATTTACAGTAGCCCTATGGCTTCTTTGGTGCTGACTGACAGTTCACAGCTGACTTCTGACAGTTAACATTTAGGTATATACCTAAATTTTGACTGTCAGAAGTGACAGCTGTTAAACACATGTTTTTTTTTGCAGATCATATGGTTCGGCGTAGGGATACATAATTTGGTCTGGTAGCTTTTCAAAGCCATCAGCTGTCAATCAGCACCAAAGAAGCCATGGGGCTACTGTAGATACATTTAAACATAAACAAGGAATTTAAGTACTATCAATTTTAAAATAACAAAATATGGACTTTATAAAGCTAGCTATAGATTGAGAGAATTAAGGGGAGAGTTAATGAGTAACATGGTTAAAAAGTACTAAAATAAACGAAGCATAACTAGAAAGACGTGTAAAATAGAAGCGTAAAAATAAATATACTCTAATTAAAATAAATAATTAGTTAAATAGTGACGTAACAGTAACAGAAATACAAAGAGAGGCAAAGTAAAAAGAAACAAACGGATGGTGCCCAAAGTGACGTATGAAAATAGACAACACGTGTTGGAAGGGAAGAGGGGAATAATAGGCCTGAAACGAAAAACGTAGTGACACATGAAACAAATGAACAAGCGTTATTACTAAAACTGACACAAAAATACGGGAAAACACTAATGAAAGAGAGAGCGCGAGGAAAAAGATAACAGTACGACGGGGGAAAAAAAAAAGAGGGTGGGTAAAAATACAAAAGGCGTGACGGATATGTCAAAGAAATAGGTATCGTGGTGGCGTGTAAGAAATGACAGGTGAGGTAGGTGTCATACCAGTAGAGAAGAACCCAGACAGAATGCCGACTTGTATGTAATCCTCTCTAACACACAGGAAGACCCCGTACCGCTCCTGATACTTGGCGGAGCGAGGCAAGCACTCCCCCAGGCCCTGTCCCAGCTTCCCTTACTTCACGCTTCACGATCTTCAAGTGAAGGGTAAGGGGAAGAAACGCGGCAGTTTCCTGTTATTTTTATTATTAGCCAGGTCGTGTTGTTCTCCTTCTAGCCTCTTATGTTAGTTTGAAGGAGTTGGGATGTTTTTACGAGGTGCGGTTTGGTCTGGATTCAGGAGCGAGCTTTTTTTTTTTATATACATGCTGCGGTAGTAAGCGGAAGTGCCTTAACTCCAGAACTAATAAAATTAAGATAAACTACAAAGTACTTCAAAACAGTCCCCTCTGTTGTTTTAAGACATAAGTCAGCTGTTTATAACCTCCAATAAATTTAACTGGATGCTATAAGTGCCGTTTTCACGTAAATTAAAATAAGAAAGGAAAAACGTATTAAAATACCCCGGTTTGAATAAAATCTAACATAATGTCTTTCTTTCTCATCGGGGAAGTAAAGTTGTGTGTCTGTTTTTGGATGATAGCAACATCAGCCGTTTTCATACAACATAAAGAGCGGTTAGTGCGACCTCATAACTTGTTGCTATCTTCAAGAATATGAAGGTTTTTATCTCTATTCCAATCTAATATTTTAAAGTACACATTTTTATATAAAATGCAAGAATTTTCATATAATATTCAGACATGATTGCGTTTAGTTAAACTCTTGTATACAATTATTATGGGTTTATTTTCTCATTTATTTGAGGTATTTAACAAGCACTTTCTGAACCGACTGGACGACTTATAGATTTACTTAAATCTAGAACGAACACAACATCCAGCCCCCAGCCTCAAATCCATCACTGTGAAAGGTTAAGCCCACATTTCACCAACGATACTTTTTCGGCCATGCCGGGAATCGATTCCGGGACTCTTAGCTCAATAGACAGACACGCTACCGTCTGAGCTGAGGTGTCAGACTGGTAGTCCCCCTATCAGTTAATTTAATGTACACATGTAATATTTAAAGAGCTAAGCATTATATCTTTGACATGGGAAACGGTGATATGAATATATTCATCTTATTTCTAAACTAAGATAAACTAATTATATATAATCATTATTAATGTTCCTTATTTAATTAAGCATTATTGCATACGTTTTTGTCTTGCTTCGGATTGTAACGAAGCCAAGTTGATTATCAACATTCGAGAACTGATACATTTAATACTTTTTAAGTGGAAAGTGTTTATTAGAAACGATTGATATATTTAGGCCATTGATTAAATTTGACTCTATCCCACATAATATACCCACCCATTGTCACCTTGTCTAAAGCAAGAACACAAATGGATGGCCTTAAACCATAGTGAACTATCAGCCAAAACCAATGTTTTTCAAAAAACATCTTCAAAGTTGAATAGCATACAGCATTACCAACCTCATGGCAAAACAAAATTATGTTACTGTTTGGTCTCTTGTTGGCGTACGGCATAGTGCACTATGGCATAAGAAAGAGGACCAAAATTCTAAACAGGATCACATAAAAAACTAAATATGTCTATTTTTGGAGATAGTTCACTCTGGAATAAGGCCATCCAAATGTCCACTAAGGAAAGTTCAAGACTCAATAGGAATGTTTAGCAATTTTCTTAGATAGACACAAAGAAAAAATAAACAGGTACAAAAGTTATTCTACAGATGTTTAGAAAATTAACATTTACATTTGGCGAATGAAACACAGTACATACTTTCACACCTTTATTTTGTTAGAAGGAAGAAGGGACCTATCTTTGTTTTACCAAGATTAAAAATTTGGAATTCATTTCCTTCTAATTGACTTGACATTGACATACAACCTCCGTGGATCTACGAATGCTCAAGTCAATCAATGAAAAACATAATTTTTCAAGAAACTAGACGGTCTTTCTTTCTCTAGTCATCGTTCACCTCATTAAGGTAGGACTGAAATAGCTACGCAGTGTCTTATCGCCGTTTTAAATGAATGGGAACAGCTGACAAATTAAATTAAAAAAATTTATGTGTCTTCCATTAGCACAAAAAAATGTTAACGACTGGTTGGAACAGGTGTAGGGCAAGTAAACAATAAACACATACTTCATTAGTCTTCTCAGGTCAAAACATAACGACTTGGCATGAAATCACTATTGTATCTTACTACAATGCCAGCAATGCAGTAAAGTTGTCAAATCAATTTATTAAGACGAGTCACATTTTTAATTCACTTGTTCAAAGGGTCTAAGAGAAAATAGACGAGAATCCGAACTTTTAACCATCTTGAAGGAGAATGGGTGATTGATTATTCTCAGTGCATCAGCTCAGGATTGAAACAAGAACATCTGACATACTAATTATTCAACCAACCATGATGGTAGCCCCATTATAACACTTATTTATCCACTTACATTTAACTCGACTGGTAGATAGTCTGACCTATTTATCTTAAGGTTGGGTGCCAGTGAGCGCGAATTTAGTGCGCTAATTTTGCAGTTTTTATAGCATAAACATTTTTTGGCCAAAATAAATCAAATTTTTCTTCTATAGAAACATAGAGTTTAGCTTTCTGCACATGCTAATCTCAACAATTTTTTAATATCTGTCATGAGCATGGTGGCATTTGGTGACAAACTTTTTAAATTAAGAGAAAAAGATGTTATTAAATTCCAGGACACATCTGACAGATATTCAGGGACTGTTGAGATTATCGTATGCAGAAAACTAAACTATATGTTTCTATAGAAGAAATATTTAATTTATTTTGGACAAAAATGTTTATGCTATAAACACTTCAAAAATACTTCCTAAACTCACACTCACTAGCACCCCATCTTAAGGCTCCAGTTTCGATTTCCTTTAAGGTTTTACAAATGATTTCTTCCCTTTCACTGCGTGGTAAAGGTATTGGTTGTTATTATGTTTGTCCTAGAATAAGTTTAGAATAAGACCCACATCAGTGAGCCCTCGGTCTGAATAGAAAAACTAATTTAGTTTGGTTTGCTGGTAACGGACAGATCGGTGTTTGAATCCAGGCTGAGTCTGCTGAGAGTGATATTTACTTAATCGTTTCCCACTCTCCTACACAAATAGTAGTACCTTTTTTTCTGAAATCTACCTTCATCCCTATCCAAATTTCTTAGTTGATGAATAAGTTGGGAATAATGGTGGATAAAAAACAATACTATGATGTCACTTCTAGAAAGGCACTACTTGCGTAGTCTAATATAAGGTTTTCAGCTTGAATCAAGTCGCAGTTTATAAGTTTCTACTGATGGTGCCTCTCAGGATAGGAGAAAGCCCGCCTTCTCAAACCACCCCTCACCCCTACCCCGGTAAGAGGTCGGCCCCTAGCCCCAGGGGAAGCACGGGCAGTTGAATGTGGCGTGCAGTCAAGTGGGGCAGTATCAACATCCTCTGGTCGTATAAATCATGCCAGAAGTCATAATATATGGGCAGTGCTACAAGCGTGCTGCTATCATCATCATTTATCGCGCTCTCGTATCCTAGACTTGACCTTTGGACTCAACTCTCGCAAACCTATTAAAATATTATACTAGCAATAATTATGTCCACGGCCGAGTGGTTAGAAAGATTCTAGTTCGATCTGGTGTTTCGTCTTCTGAATGGCCAGATAATATTCGTCCTTATGGGTAGTAAAACTACCGTGGGGTATTGGATGCTCTTTTCTTTGTCAAGATAGTATCAGTTCTTTATTTAAAACAAATGCATCTCCCTTTTCTTTTCTTTTTTTTTAACGCGTTTTACTATTCATCTGTGCTATCCTTACGGATTTGCTTAAGATGGGGTGCTAGTGAGCGTGAGTTTAGGGCAGCATTTTTGAAGTTTTTATAGTATAAACATTTATTTGGCCAAAATAAATCAAATATTTCTTCTATAGAAACATAGAGTTTAGTTTTACGCACATGCCAATCTCAACAGTTCTTCTTATTATTATTATTATTATTAGCACCGCGTCTTACTACCCGTTCGGGTTATACGCACTTACGCTAATGTGTAATGGTAAGGTGATTGTGAGATGAAATGGAGGACCTACAGTTTAACGTGGAATCCGAACCACGGTGGAGGCCTGGCATTCCTCACATTCACAAGTTGTGATTAATACACGTCTTGTCAGAGGTGAAGGAAGGGTTTGGTAATCAGATAAATATGTACCGGGACCGAGGATTGAACCCCGGACCCCTAGCACAGAAGTCCGACACCTTACCCCTAGACCACCAGGTCACCCCTCAACAGTTCTTTAATATCTGTCAAGGGTGTCCTGGAATTTAGTGACAACTTTTTCTCTGCATTTAAAAAGTTTGTCACCAAATGCCGCTCTGCTCACGAGAGATATTCAAGAACTCTTGAGATTAGCATGTGCAGAAAGCTAAACTCTATGTTTCTATGGAAGAAATATTTGATCTATTTTTGCCAAAAAATGTCTATGCTATAAAAACTGCAAAATTAATGCACTAAACTCACGCTCACTAGCACCCCACCTCAAGGGAGAAGATGAAATCATTTAGTAAAAATCACTTTGATACACCCGCCCAAAATTTGAGGTTGTACCTCCCCCTCACCGGCAAACTAAACTAGACGTAATTGATTCCTTTTATTCTTGCGGATAGTAATATTTTATATCCATTTGATTTAAAACAAATCAGGTCTACATAGACATCGCTCTAGCTTAGTTAATTTTATTAATTCGTTCGTGGGGCTAATGTTAACCGACCCAAGATTGTCCTCAACTTTGATTTTTTTTAATGTTATTGCTTAACTATACAATATGACATAAAGCATCCTAGTACACTAATAAAAAGTACATACACATAAATTGATTACGAGACTATTAAAATAAAATGTTGAAATCAAAATAATTTTACTCCACCCAAAGAAGTCAAAGGTAGTCCAACATTAAAAAAATTATAATTTTGATCAAGCTCAATAAACACACAATAGGGTTCTACAACTTTAGAACAACATTAAAACTACTTTCTACTGAAATTAAGATATTTAATGAGTGTCCACAATTTAAAAAAAATGATTAGCTCTTTACTAAATTGATTTTGCTTAGAATATCTTCGCATTTTTTCATACATTTTATTCAAATTGAAATATTTATACGTTGCCTGTGATATTTCTAATAAAATCACATTTTGATAAGGGGTGGAGAGATAAATCCAAGGTAATTTGTTGAAAACTGATTTATGGAAATTGGATTTTTTTAAATGGCTTTAAATATTTGTTTAAGTTGTGTTCAGGGATGTTCTACAGTATTAATTTAAAGCTATCTTGGTTTTCCTTAAAAATTAAGTGTAATTTACCTATGACGTTTTAAAAATAAATATTTCTTTTAAATGAATTTATTAAGATTATATTCAAAATTTATTTCTGAAGAGTATTTCATATAAATAATAAAATTATATGTTGGTTTTCTTAAAAAAAAAACTTATTTGAAATTATTTTGTTGATAAGCCAATTTTCTAAATGTTATTCAGAAAGTATGTATGACCCGTACCATTTATTTCTAAATTGTTTCACACGCTGCCTTCACTGAAATGTGTGTATATCTCTAAATTATATATTCCCTGTCCCTAGTCTATTAGTGTGAATATTCAAATAACCTAAATGAAAAAGATAACCTGCAAAAGCTTGTTGAATATACAAATCTGATCATCTAGCAATTATTGGCTTCGTTTTAAAGAAGAAGGGCTGGTAGCAGATTGTTGTCCTTTGAGACCCAACCTCAATGATTAAAGTCGGGCACACTATCCTTGTGGCCATTTTTACCTTGTTCAATGTTTTATACAAAACAGTTTTTTAATAGAACCCTCTAATGTTAATAATTATAACTATCGATGAGTTCTACATACTTTATGGCACTAGGAACTTGAAAGTTAATTGCCACATTTACAAAAGTACGCTACCTATCCCTATCTTGCCCTAGTTTTATCCCGTCCACCTCATTACACCTTATCCCTAACTTGAGATAGCTCTTTCCAGGCCACCTCATTTCACCTTATCCATATTTTGAGCTAGTTCTATCCAGTCCACCTCATTACACCCTATTCCTATATTTAGTTAGTTCTATCCAGTCCACCTCATTACACAATCTCTTTTTCAGGTCCATTATTATGTTATCATCTTATCTGCGTCTAGGTATCTAGGTGAGTCTAATATCTAATTTAAAGGAACATTAATAAGAGGGTTAAATTAATGGGAAATGCTTCAGAATTCTAGTAAAGAGTGTGGAATGGAAGTTGACTTGGCTGGTTTTAAACTCCGACCTTTCCTCGAACAACAGTCCGCCAAACAAACCTTGCGACCAGACTTGCCGCTGGGAACCGAGGGATGGTCCTGATTATTTACATCCCTGTAGATCGGGGTAGCGGTAAGGGTGAGTTTATCCGTGCCGATGTGTGAACGAGTGGACCAGTCATGGAATGGGGGTTGATTGATTTATATTGTGCAACAGGGCAGGTGTGGCGGGCAGTTTTTTAACACAGACCTGGACGGGGTTTTCCATCATGTAGTCTCATTGCTCTGCAGTAACTACATCGGGGGTAGGGGACAGGGGGGACAACGCATTCGAACCAGCGCTGGCTGCAAAATATCACGCGCCATTATTTCCAATCAAATAAAGGCTACATTCAACATGGTGGTGCAGAGAATGCGAGCTAAGGACAGTCAGTATTTTTGCAGTTTTTACAACAATTTTTTCTTGTTTAAGATAAAAAAAATATTTCTCCAGTAGAAACATAACGTTTATTTTTCTTCACATGGTCATACATATAGTTATTGAATATCTACCTCTCACGAGCATAGCGGCATTATATAAACTTTTTAAATAAAGATAAAAATATATCATTAAATTCCAGGACACCCTAGACAGATATTCAAGAACTATTTATCTCACCATGTGAATTAAACTAACTATGTTTCTACTGGATAATTATTTGATATATTTTGACCAAAAAAAAGTGTCGATGGAAAAAGTGCGAAAATACTGCCCTTTTACTCGTGTTCCCTACAGTCTCGCCTTTTAATTAATAAAAGGCTTCAAAACGTGAAACAGGGCCATACACTTTTTTTATTATGGTTTAGTTGTAACATTTTTGTGCTCTCCGCCTTACTATACCTGCCGTGGTCATCCTCATATTTACACTAATGGGGAATGGAGGGGAAAGGTATAATTTAAAGGAAGTGTGGCTGCATTTGCCTAGGAGTGGGAGGTAGAATGAGAAACTATTTTAGGAAAAGCACACAAGTAAACTCCGACCCATCCCTCACCGACATTACAAACAAGATAGTTGCTTCCTTCCTCTTGCCAACCGGTGCAGGGTTTGAGTAACGTAACTTTGAAGTTGAATTTTTGGTTCTTAGTACCTTTTCCATCATGATTTGATTTTATTCCTGTACACAAGGCACTTAAAGATAATCTTAATCACTCACATCTAACCTGATTTCATACTAATTTTGGCCTCACAGGGATTCGTGCCAGCGTCTCATCAGACAGCATTATAGCCTCAATGCCTTAAAGCTCCTGACATAGGTCATAGCTTTTATTGTCATTTTCCAGCCACTGAAATACAGTAAACTCAACCACTCGTATCCTGCCTGATAAACTTATATCTGACGTCATCGATCGGGATTGGCATAAATGTTCACCATTGTCACCACCAGAGTTGTCTCAAACGTAACGTGTTTGTTTTTACCAGGTTGAGTCTCTAATCCGACAGAGCCCGCTCTACTCCCTCCGTACTGTCGACGTTGTGGAAGTAGCGGAAAGTCCAAACGGGCAATCGGACGCCTACAACTGAACACAACAGCCCAGAGTATAGCCTGTTTTCATGATCATAACTATGTCTTAATACAAACTTTTTCTCGAGGTCATTTATTTTGATTGAGGTTGGTAGTGACGATCTTTGATTTAAACTATTTATCATTTTGGGACAGTATTAATTAGTAGTTTAAATATTAAAGAATTTTGCAAGAACTCAGTTGAACAAAGGATGAGAAACCACAAAGCGGAACAACCACCCCGGGTTCATTCCCTAAAAAATTATGTTTCAGTTCCGTTGCATTCAACTTAAACGATAAAAAAATCATTTTATTGATACTTCAAAGTATGCTTCTTTTTTTTTTAATTTGGGGCATTAATTGTGAACATTCTAAACACACATACTTTATCAACCGGTGGGACGGTTTTATTTGGGCTGCCATAACCACACCAAACTAAAATAAAGCTATCCATTCAGTTCTAAATAATAGTTTTTATTAAATTTTGATCGAAATTTCACGTTAATAAATCTGAGGAGCCCAGAATACATCATTTGTGAATATATAGACGATAGCTTTAAGTTTAAAATAGGCCCTTTTGCTCTATTTTGGTGTTATTTATTAACAGTTTCTTAAGACAAACGTAAAAGCATTTGTTATGTGACTACTGACTGCTACTAGCTTTGTAATCTACACAAGTAAGAGTGCTTTCAAGCTTAAATATATCAAAACTACTCGTCCAGATTTTGTCTAACAATTTAGAAGTATTTTTGTTCATGTCAGCAGAAAGTAGAAGATGATTTCAGTTAACTGAATATCTAGGTTATGATCGATAACGCAGCTTAAATGGCCTCGGGGTTGAATTTACTAATAAAAAAACAAATAATAAATACGTCACCTCACCAATTCAGCTCACACTAAAACATAGCAGAAGTGGTATTTATGAATGTGTTTTTTCTATATATATTATTTTTTTGCGCCACGTCTTACTACCCGTTCGGGTTTTACGCTCATGTACTAACTACGCTAATGGTTTTAGGGATTAGAAAGGCTATGTTTAGAGGAAGTGTACCAAAATTTGTGTGAATTGAGAGTGGAAAACCATTTAGTAATAAACACCCTCAAAAGACCTCCACTTGACTAAGATTCTAACCTTGATCTCCCCGTAATCGGCAGTCAAGTCTAACACGAGAGATGAATGTATCTTAAGGTGGGGTGCTAGTGAGCGCCAGTTTAGTGCATTAATTTTGCAGTTTTTATAGCATAAACATTATTTGGACAAAATAAATCAAATATTTCTTCTATAGAAACATAGAGTTTAGCTTTCTGCACATGATAATCTCAACAGTTCTTGAATATCTCTCATGAGCATAGCGGCATTTGGTGACAAACTTTTTAAATGCAGAGAAAAAGTTGTCACTAAATTCCAGGACACCCTTGACCGATATTAAAGAACTGTTGAGATTAGCATGTGCAGAAAACTAAACTCTATGTTTCTATAGAAGAAATATTTGATTTATTTTGGCCAAATAAATGTTTATGCTATAAAAACTTCGAAAATACTGCCCTAAACTCACGCTCACTAGCACCCCATCTTAAGATTTTATGTTTGATATTCCTCCCTAAAATGTTTGTGCTGGCTACTATTTGCGCTTAGGAATAGTTTTCCTTCTGGTCTTATTTCCGATGGAGAAAAAATTGTTAGTGAAAAAATATGTATCAGTGTAAAACTCTTATCAAATATCCTAGCTATTATTGATTGTTAGTTTTAATAGTTTCATTTGAAATATTTAAAATCGTTTTATTATGTATGTTCACATTATTTTATATGTAGTGATTTAGATAGAAGATGTTTTAATGAATGTTTATTTCCATTGTTTTTCAACAATGAATATTTTGTTATTTGTTGTTCTTGTGCTACGACTGTGATGTACAGGTGAGTTTATCCCAGAATGGGAGTATCTCTGAACACCAGTTGAGAGTCGGGCATGAAAAGTTCGAACACCAGAATCTGAAAAACAAACATTAATAACAATCGTGACATAATTTTTAAAATAGGATATTTCTTTGTAGAGTAAAAAATAGGGTCACTGATATTGTAATCATTTACAATCGATTTATAAAATCTAACATTCTACACTACAATACCCTTTCTATCATATCACCCCACCACCTTGCTTTAGTGGAGAAATCGGCCAGGATGCGCTTCGATAAGAACACTGTGTACGTGGTATTAAATGTTGATCTCCTAACGACAGCCACCAAATGGACCTCCCCTTTTTATACTTATTTTCCAATATGACAACGTTCCTTTCTATCATAGCAAACCTACCGACCAGACACCCACAAGGCCACACCTCCACCTTCTCTAATTCGCTGAGTAAATATCGACTCACCACCGATGGGAGAAGTATCCAAGACATGTCTAAAGCGATTCTTAAAAAATATACATTCACATTTCAAAGCTACAGTAGTCCCATGGCTTCTTTGGTGCTGACTGACAGTTCACAGCTGACTTCTGACAGTCAACATTTAGGTATATACCTAAATTTTGACTGTCAGAAGTGACAGCTGCTAAACGCATGTTTTTTTGCAGATCATATTGTTCGGTGTAGGGATACATAATTTGGTTTGGTAGCTTTTCAAAGACGTCAGCTGTGAACTGTCAGTCAGCACCAAAGAAGCCATGGGGCTAATGTATCTTAGCTGATGTGGTATCAAGATATATGACCAACACACTCGTGTATTACATAGCTCTACCAAACGAACTGGTCTTTCATCAACCATTATGCTACGTGTTCTCCTCTATTCACTATTATAAATAAAATAAAAATCTTGTCTAACAGCCTTTCTATAAGGTTATTGGGGGTAAAAATATTGGGAGTATCTTTATAATTTCTTTACAACTTAATCACCATGCATATTATTCATACTAATTATTTTCTTTGGTTCCTAATTTCAATCAATTAATCCCGCAGTACCAACACTGCAATTTAAATAACTCGTTTTCCACGCCGCAAATATACTTTGATTAACTTTACTAAAATTTTATTTTTTATCTTCCAAATTATAAATAAACTATTTTACATAATATTCATAGATGTTTTCCAATTTATATCTATCCAATTATAACCAACACTTTACTACCTAAGCTATAATAATGGTTTCAACCAATTGAAGTTACCACAATAGATCGCTCATATTTTTCCTATTTGAATGGTGTTATTAAAAAAAATTGAAATTTTCAAATGTTTTCGAGCAACGTATTTTCATTGGATTACGAAAAGCTGATATGGTTTCGAAGTTTATTTCCCTTCGCTTACACTGAACGGTAGAATCTTATTTTGACAGATTACATCTTATAAGCTGTACCATAGTGGAATAAATTAAGATAATCTTATTACCTTTTAGGGAAACTTAGTGTACAAAAGACAAGATGCTTATATCCTGTAGATCTATACCGGTTCCATAAAATGTATTAGTGCTTAAGGAAAAGGATAGAGCTAGTCGGGCAAGTATACTAAGTACTCACTTCATTGGTCCCCGCATTGAGCAGAGGGGCAGGGATGTACAAGGTCTTGGCAGGCCCGGCCGCGGGAAAATAACGGCCTATGTTGAAACCATTCACGAACACGTTCCCCTTCCCCCAGGAAGACATGTCCAAGAAGGTGTCATGGGGAGAAGTGACATCAATCGTGGCTCGGTACATAGCTGGACTCTGCGCCTCTGACGGTGTTATCCAACCACTCAGACTGGAGACAAGGAGATAGCTTGTTTGAAATGATATTTTCTTAATCAGAATCTCGGAAAAATTCAATATTGGGCGGGGCACAAAGCTATAGTGATCACCCGACTGTTATCCAATGATGACAAATTGAGTCAGCTAATCATCAAAGCCGTCTTAATCGGTCAACTAAAATCAAAACAGCAATACTTATTAAATATTACCTACTTTAATCTCATATCTCAATAAGGAAAACCTCTTTTTGCTATATGAGGCAATTGCATTATATTTGTAAGAAGGTATAGGAAAGGTGGATAGAAACATATAAAAGAAAAGAACACAATATGGCTTTTAAAGTGGAAAGAAGAACACAGTTCACACTTTACTATACATTGCTGCTATTGGACAAAGAGGTAATGGTTGCTTCTTAAAGAAAATCGATCGTCACCGCCCAATCCCCCGACCCAGTTTTCATTCTATCGGAACTCATCAGGGAGGAGTGTGAAATGCACAGCACAACTTCCTAAAAGAGGAAACCAAAAACACAAAAGGGAGAAAATGAAAAATTGTAAAGAATGATAGGACACATAGATAGGAACATGTAAATGGTAAAACATAAAGGACAAACACAGGAAAAGAACATTTTTCATTTTCTACCTTTTGTGTTTTTTGGTCTCCTCTTTTAGGAAGTTGCGTTGCGCGTTTCACACTCCCTCCTGATGAGTTCCGATAGAATGAAAACTGGGTCGGGGGATTGGGCGGTGACGATCGATTTTCTTTAAGAGGCAACCATTACCTCTTTGTCCATTGGCAGCAATGTAAAGTATGAACTGTTTTCTTCTTTTCATTGTAAAAGCCATATTGTGTTCGTTCCTTTAATATGTTTCTATCCACCTTTCCTGTACCTTCTTTCAACTACTTTAGTCTCAGAAATGCAATATTTTGGGATTGTATTAGTTACGGTAATTATTATCACTAACTAGGATGAAGTTGTTTCCACATGATATGGTGGGATGTTGCCAACTTACCTCCTGACCCAGTCTCCCTTTAACTCCAGAGGGAACAGTTCCCAGTCTTGAATGGCAACACTGTTCAAAAGAACGGACCCGGAGATAATCCCCTTGGTGTCGTCTCTATGTCCCCAGTTCTCGACCAGGATGTCCAGGGTTTGACTCTCACCCGCACTATCACCATATAGAGTCAGCTTGGCGTCGCTGTTGATGACACATTAAACACTTTATATCATACAATATTGGTCGTCGTATTTCGTGAAGAGAACCATTAGGGAAAACTTGGATAACTCACGGGACGCTTTGATGTCAGTGAAAATAGAGAAATGTTAGAGAATTTAATTAAAAATAAGGGAAAATCTATAAATGTAAATAATTGAATTTTTAAATATGATATTTGAAGTTTTAAATATGAGTATACAATACAAAGAACTTTACGAATATCAATCTGCTTAACCAGCTAAATCTCAGTCTGCTTAATCAGTTACAATGTTCTTTCGTTTCTGCTGAAATCCCAACCAAAGGCACAGTTGGAGATTGAGCGAGAATACAGTATAGCTTAGACTGTATTAAAAGTTTCACTAGAATTTAGAACCGTGTTGGTGGTCCTATACTCTACATAGAACGAGAGTTATTTTATTAAGTTGCCAACCTAATGTTTTGGTGAAGTGTTCAAGTACCCGAAGATCTTAACTTTATATGAATAAATCTGTCTTCCTTGCGTGTACAAGGGTCGTAACTAGAGTAATAAAACAGTTGAATATAAGACCTGTCAGCGTCGAAGTATCCGAAACCCTTCTGTTGGTCCATTGAGGTGAATACATCTGTCTTCCTGACTCCATCCACAAGAACAATAGCTATATCCCGCACTTTACCGTCGATCTTCAGTTCTGACCCAGAGGAGATCTTCAACCCTGTCTTGCGGTACACGATGAACCCAAAGCTCTGGCCACTGTTTTCGTTTATATCCAGAAGCTCCATGGCTTTCACATTTGTAGATGATTCGGAACTCTGTATTGATATATATATATATATATAAATAATAATAATAATAATAAAAGTAGCTTCATAGTCCTATACAGTTTATAAAAACACTTTCTAATTGTTCCAAATAATCAATTTAAAGGAGCTCGGAATACGGATAGCTACTTCTCACATAAAGCATAGATTAAATTTACTAAGGATTACAGTTTCTTAAAAACATAGAAATATATATATATATATAAACATGGTGGATTACTTATCATATTAAATAAGTTAATGTATAACAAATAATAGACAGACCTACTACTTCTTACATGGTGTATATAAATATTAACTTAAGGCATTTAATTTTCCCCACATTCAAATTATGGCGGACAAAATGTTAGATATAATTTTCAAGTTTGTAAAAATCCGTTTTCATGAGGCATAGTTGCATTGAATTCCTATGCTTATTCTTTTAGTTTTTTAATAAAAAATTAATGTTGACTTGTCAATTTATTTCTATACACAGTTAAACAAAATTTGCACTTTTGTTCATTTAATTAAATAGTAATTTTACTGACGAAGTTGTGATTATGTTCTATCAAGCAAAGACGGGATATTTTTGAGTATTAGAGAAGAGTTCAACTCCGAGCCTGGAATGAGAAGAGTTCAACTCCGAGCCTGGAATGAGAAGAGTTCAACTCTGATCCTGGAATGAGAAGAGTTCAACTCTGATCCTGGAATGAAAAGAGTTTAACTCCGAGCCTGGAATGAGAAGAGTTCAACTCTGATCCTGGAATGCAGCCTTACCAGCGTGTTGAGGAGTTGATCCAGAGTAATCTGGCCTACGATCTCAGCAGAGGGGTACGCCTCTTTAACACTCTCCTCCGGCATTTCTGGTGTCAGAAACTTGACAGGAGAGTACTTGCTGACCAGCTCTACAAGTGCTGTGTACTTATCAGTGTAGTCTCCAGCTTCTGTCAGAGGAGCGTCATAGTCTGTCAACAACAACAGGGTACATTACTATAATTTGTTTTCATAGGACAGATTCTACTATATAGTATCAATACCTATAAAATAACACTAATATTATATTAAAATGTAATTAATTCTAACTACAAAAATAAGTATTTTGTTAAAAGATCCTCTGATCACAGATATTTTAAGATTATAATAAGAAGAACGGTTTGAAAATTAAAAATATAGACCTATATCTTTGCTGTCAAAATGGATAAAATTGTACTTTATTATAAGTATTAGGTATTCTATTTTACTACAGGTTCATTCCTTTTGTCAGTGAACTTAGAAGGCCAATGGGCTTTGTCCTTTTCCTCCTCCTTCAGTTCCTAAAGTTTTCTTCTTTTTATTGGTATTGATAATGTACATCAAAAGTGAGATATGCAAATAACTTTTCTTGATGTTTAGTAATGAATATAAGTCGTTTTAGTAACTTTTATAACTGTCATATTATCTACTCTTCCAACTAGAATCCTATTACACAAGGGCTGTAAAGTCATACGCGACTACATCATGATATATCATGACAGACAAAAGTATCTTACCTCTTTCTCCAACAAACATATACATTGTAATTATTGGTTTTTAGATATTCATCACGAGCTTAAATAAAATGTAAGTATTGACTTTTAATTATTAGGTCATTGGATTAGAAACATTTAGGCATAAATATATTTCGCTTCGGTTTGTTCGAAATATTAATATTTCATTCGTGATTATAGCTAGTCATCATGTTAAGTAGGAATTATCTCTGGTATATATGTTATAGGGAAATTTGAAACTCATTGAATGTACACAGTGAAGATTCAGTGTCGACATTCATTGAAAAGGCTCGTCAAAGTTGATGACAAGCATGAGCGCTCAACTATACCTCAGTTTTAGCTTATGTGGTGCTGACTGACAGTTCACAGCTGACTTCTGACAGTTAACATTTAGGTATATACCTAAATTTTGACTGTCAGAAGTGACAACTGCTAAAGACATGTTTTTTGCAGATCATATGGTTCGGCATAGGGATACATAATTTGGTCTGGTAGCTTTTTAAAGCCGTCAGCTGTCAGTCAGCACCACATAAGCTAAAACTGAGGTATACCACTAGTGACTGTCGACCTTCACTGGTCCTGTCCAGTGAACGTCAAAAGATATTATTTAGCGTCAGAGAGAAGCTGACCCCCAGGTTGTGCAAGCAAATAAGGTTGGTTTTAGTTTCCCGCCATTTCCTAAAACATATTTTTATCCATACAAAGGTCAACTCAATTACAGTTACATTTTTAAGTTATACTTTATTAATATTAACAAGGTAATATGGTGTGAGTTATATTTAAACTTCAAATTCAAGTAATGTTTCAAGTTTTTTGATATTAAAGATTTTTATAATTTCATTTAAAATGGTTTATTTATTACCTGGTAATGTCAAATTACAAAGTACATATTTTTTCTTGCAAGAGCATTTTTTTGATCGACACTTGGTGTTGGAGTACTAAAGTAGCTCTATTCAAGGTAATTTTTTATTTATGTAGTATTAGCTATCATATACAAACAGAAAAAATTGTAGAAAATAATTGTAAGACGATACTTTTTTTTAAGTTAAAAAGTATTCATGTTTCGCCTGTTTTTTTTTTATTTCACTTCTACCCCTCTAGTCTAATGACGATTAACGCCTGCAAATAAATTGTGTTTATTTCAGGTCACAATTTAGTGCTTGTCCAATTAACATACTTAAAAAGGAATGGGCAAGATTTTGGATTTAAGGACCGTTTCAACAGCACAATCAACTGGAAGTGGGCAAGGCTTCTTAAAGTGTACTTGCCACACCAAGTGCCAATAAAGGAAGTTCATTTGTAAGAAAACGTATGTACTTTGTAATTCGAAGTATCATAATGTATTACCATGTTTTAATAAATGAACATTTTAGCATTAAATTAAAAAAAATTTAAAAACTTGAAACATTACGGATTATTTCTAATATGTACAGTACTCGCACCATAACTTGAGATGTATGAATGGTATGTAGTGATTATTTATTGTATGTACAGTACTCTCATCATAACTTGATGTGTGTTTTGTAAATATGGATTATCTTTGGTATGTAGAGTACTCTCACCATAACTTGAGACATCTGAGCGGTAAGTGGGGAATGAACTCTGGTAAGTAGCACTATTCATGAAACCGAAGTCGGAACCCCCATGAAACACATACAAGTTGATGTTGGCTGGGAAACTCAAAATGGCGTTCATGGTGTTCGCACAACCTGTAATAGAATACATCATCATGACTTAAACTATCCATATATATATATATATATATATATATGACAAGAACGAGCTCGATTGGAACTGTTTGTGAACATTGTTTATGTAAACTATATCCTAGAATTAAAGAAAGCAATATGTGTTTAAATTTCCACGTTATATATGAATGGTAAATAATTATTATCCATGGTATGTAGAGTACTCTCACCATGACTTGAGATGTATGAATGGTAAATATTGATTATTTCTGGTACATACAGTACTCTCATCATGGGTGTATATATATATATATAGAACAATTTGATATCATCCAATTTCCGCAACTCATATTTAATATTACAATTTTTAATATTAATTGTTAGTATAATTTTGAATAATATACTTTTAACGCTCTGTATATATGTTTTAGGTTAAGTAAAACTAAATGAATACTATATAATCATTACATTTATTTGTCACTAAGCTTCCAACCCTATCCAAGGAATGAGGGGGTTTCTGTCTGGTTCATTAGAATCTATAACTCACTAGCCGCGGTCTTGGTGCTGTGTTCCTCGAACCAATGGTCCCATGATCCTGTCCAGAACTCCATCACCCATAGGGGTTTGTCCGGCTGAAGCTGTTTAAGTTTAGTGAGCGCTTGTGACGCTCCTGATCCAAGATTAGCGGTCATCATTGCTGCGATAATACAAAGAGGTTATATTCAAACTATCCGTCATAATCGCTGCGATAATAGGTAGAAGTGAAGAAGATCAGGTATTCCAGATCACAGTTATAAATATCCTCTTTACAGAATTATACAGAATGGTGCTTTATACCAACTTAAAACTTTAAGGTGTATTACTATAATGAATAAATTAACAATCTACTCATTTAAAACTTTAAATTAAATAAACCTTCCCACACTAGACATCTAATTACACTGGTGAGAAACTGCCAAAAAAATAGAAACTATCATATTCGAAAATCCAATGGAAATTGGTGGTGTTTTTTCAAGAGGATAATAGCTTGACTAGACTTTTCTTGGCAATAATTATCTTCCAGTAATTTTTATACCTGTCCAATGTAAACCGATACACTCACTGTTTTGTACTTTAAGCGACACACAGTGGAATAATATTATTTACAGGTATATTCTCATTTATGTCCTATCCTCTGAAAGCTCCCCACAAACTTCCACAATCTAAGATTATTATTCGTGTTAATCCACCTCCTTCCACGGACCCAGCAGTCCCTGAAGAGATGACACTGTCGGCTGTGAACTTGAGGGCCGTCAGACCATTGTCTTCCATCACCCTGATGATTGTCTTGAGGTACGCCGTGTCCGGTTGAGATTGGCCTCTCGCTTTGTTGCCAAATTCGTTTTCAACCTAAACACACGATGTGAAACATACCTCTGGCCTCGCTACATGAACGTCTGACTCGGGAATAATGTGGGGAAATACATACACAGATATTGGTATGTTTGGTAACCAACCTTGCTAAATCTATGGGTTTGTCTTGTATTTTAAAAATACTAGTTCACTTAGATGGCGCTCATAGGCTGTGAGCTACTGTAGAATATTTCCTAACATTTTAAATAATAAGCTACAGCCAGCATGGATAACTATGCTATGTGAAGAAATAACACGATTTGTCTGAACTGTCCAACTTTGACTCCCCTAAATATAGTACTTGTTAGGATTTGGATTCTTCATAACACACTTAGTTTACAAATAGTATTTAAACCGTAACAAATGATTTTTACAGACTATAAAATATTTGTAACACAGAAGGTTCATGTTTTGTGCATTTGCAAGGAAAGCTAGTGTTTGGACTGAGGTAACAACCACCTAATTACCTGGAACGCTATGATTGGTCCCCCTGAAGTGAATTGAAGATCTTTGATCAGCGGGAACAGTTTGTTGAAGTATTCTGTCATGTACGTGATATAATGAGCGTTTGATGACCTGGTCACCACCATGGCATCTCTGTACAACCAGCTGAAACAAAGGACAATCTTGCTCACTCAAACATATGAACATCTTGTTTTACAGGTCACATTAATAAGCTTGTTCTCAACTATCCTCATGTATATATTTTATATACCTTGTGGTAATATTGTATTTATATGATAATAACATTAGATTGTTTCGTAGTGACTCTTATAACTTTGTTTTGTTACTATAAAATACATATATTTGAAGATAATAACAATCACACATGATCCTCCATCATGGTGGATTTATTGGGGTCGTGTGATAAACCTCTATATAACTTATATTTCACTTTCCTTAATTGTATCAGTAATCTGGCTATTAGGTTATATAAGCTAGAAATGTTAATCATTTCAATTAATTTCCTTGGAATATAGAAATTGATAATAGTAGTGCTAACGTCTAAATCAAAGAACAAGATTTGTTTTCTAGGAACAAGATTTGTTTTATATTTGTGTAGTATTGGAACAGTGATCATTCTAATTAATGTTGTATAGTTGTACAAGATATGAACATTGCTAAATCTACAACATGTTGTATAGCAGGACAATAGAGTGAAATTATATGTCCGAGTTATTAAGTACAAAACTCTTGTTTACTCTTTTCTTTAGACACGCATGCCCAGTTTATATACCAAATATGAAATATATCATGCCACGAGACTGAGACTAAATAGTTATTAATGTTGACATCTTCGACTGCACTTGTCATCACCTGGCTGATAGAACATTATTTAACTCTAACTTCCATATACTCGGCATTATTTTAATCTGATATATGTCTATGATGGAAACAATGGCCTATTTAAACAGGAAATTATGTTAAGTTATACCATCTTATTTGAATCAATATTTATCCTTCACAATATTCAGTGTTTGTGTGTTACCTGGGCAACCCTCCATTCTCCCACTCGGCATTAATGAATGGACCAGGTCTGAGGATCACTAGCAGATCCTCCTCCTGAGCTATCTTCAGGAAACTAACAACGTCAGCGAAGGGGGATAAGTCATTACCTCCATTTCCAAAATCATACACGTTTCTTCTTGGCTCGTGCAAGTTCCATGGTATGTACCTGTAAACATCGGTGGTGCATATTGGCTCTTTAATAATTTGATAAGAAAGGAAATATAAATGTTTATATAATTGATATAGCCTGTTTTGTTACAATATGGTTTGATTCGCATCAAGTAGTCAAGCGATTCAACTTGTGGTGGAACCATCTGCCATCCATAAGAGAAAGGTGATTTAGCTATTAGATAAGGAATACATATACACTTAACTCTACATATTATTAAACTACATAACTTGCTATAGCTATTCAAATTTGTAGAATCGTTACTAAAAAATGTAACAGATTAATATACATAAAGAGATATTGTATTTTGTTATTTTGATATATTAGTTTTAAATTGTTCAGTTACATTTTAACTTTCATTTGATTTTGTCTAAAGTTTGTTTTGCAACAAACCATGATAAACATTAGTCACATTTAATGTATTGTTAAATTTTATTTTATTTACCAAAACTCAAAATAATATATATATATATATATAGACTACATTTATATTGGTTGGCTTAAGATGGGATGGAAGGGGATGTGAAGGAAAGCCAGTGTTTTTGCAGTTTTTATGGCAAAACTTTTTTTCGCCAAAATAAATAAAATATTTCTCCAGTACAGACATAATTTTTTTCTTCACATGGTGATCTCACCAGTTGTCTAATATCTTTCAAGGGTGTCCTGGAATTTAATGATAACTTTTTATCTTCATTTAAAAAGTTTCTTATCTAATGCCGCTATGCTCATGACAGATATTAAACAACTGTTGATATCACCATGTGAAGAAAATTAAACGCTTATGTTTGTACAGAAGCTATATTTTATTTAATTTGACGAAAAAAAGTTTTATCATAAAAACTGCAAAAACACTGACCTTTTCTCCCGTCCCCTTCCATCCCACCTTAAATCCCCCTCACGTTTCAACCCCTACGAATCCTCCGGCCCTCAACTTCCTCAGCCGGTCCCTCCAGTAGTCAGGATGAACTCTGAAGTAGTGGATGGTTCCTGAGATTAGGGTGATATTTTTACCGTTGAGCAGGAAAGCGTCTGGAGTGGCCTCGAGCCCCGAAGTGATGCCACCTTCAGTATAGTATCCATATACTGTGGGTAATTCATCTTGAGCTAGGACACACGCATTACAGTCTGTTAGGAAACAAAGTGTATAGAATCTAGTTGATTCCGCAATAATAAACCTACATTCTACCGAAATTCATGCTTCTCGCCGTCAGAGATGGGAGATGTAATTTTTCATAACATTTTCCGCCTATTTAAATGGAACGAATGCTATTGAAATGTCCCAAGTTTTAGAGTGTATCCCGAGAAAGTTAACATCAGAAACATCTTCACATAAGTTCCAATAAAGCAATTACAAATATTCTAGCTCCATCTGACGCGTAGATACTACAGCGTTTGATGGTTGAAATCAAAAGTTTCACTAACGTCAGGTTCCCCAGATATGCTATAGACCAGATAAGTTAATACTTTAAATTTCAAAACCATTATGGATACATTTCCATACTCTGTGATTTGGTGATATACGAATTTCGTACATACAAATTTATCGAGAAATCTCAATCTCTACTCACCATGAACTTGGTCAGCCCACTGCAGCAAATAAAGAGATGCTGACAGCAATATCACAATATAACTGCTGACCGTCATACTAATATAGACTAGATGATCCAACTTGTCGTTATGCCTCTGGTTCATCATGCACACACCTTAGAAACACTCCATTCTCTTATCAAATAATCTCAAGTGGTTATTTTTACGTATTTATAATGTTGTACTGTTGATATATTGTTATTGACCACTTCAACACTATCTGATAAGAAATGTTGAATATTACATTTGCCATTTGTTCATTGGATAATGAAACACTGATGACCTTTTCTTTTAGTTGTCAGGGGGATTTGATCATATAGCTTCACCTGGGGTTTGCGATAGTATTTAATATTTTAGTGGAGACTGGCTTTGGTTTGGATATCTACGAGGCTGAGTTCAAAGAAGAGAGAACCCGCTGTGAAAAGGGTACACTGGCAAATATCGGTATTGCATTTCAAATTGTGACCTAAGTTAAAGTTTCTTTACTAATTAAATTTTTTCTGAACTGGGCCTGATCACCGACGTCCTATTCTCACATATTTCCCCCAGAGCGGCAGTTTACATTATGGACATAATTTAGCTCAAGATATAGATTAGGTGTAATGAGGTTGACTGGGTAGAATTGGCTCAATATAGGGATAGGGTGTATTGAGGTGGACTGGTTAGAACTACCTCATTATAAGGATAGGGTGTAATGAGGGGAAATGGTAGAACTAGCTCAAGATAGAGATAGGGTATAGTGAGGGGAACTGGGTAGAACTAGCTCAAGATAGAAATAGGTTGTAATGAGGGGAACTGGGTAGAACTAGCTCAAGATAGAAATAGGTTGTAATGAGGGGAACTGGGTAGAACTAGCTCAAGATAGAAATAGG
>CABFWO010000407.1:188281-199963 GCA_902155825.1 Timema genevievae
ATACATATATATATACATATATATATATATACATGTATATATATATATATGTATATATATATGTATATATATATACATATATATATATATGTGTATATATATGTATATATATACATATATATGTATGTATATATACATATATATGTATATATATGTATATGTATATATATATACATATATATGTATGTATATATACATATATATATATATACATATATATGTATGTATATATACATATATATGTATATATATGTATATGTATATATATATATATATGAAAGCTCATAAAGCTGATTAGTAAAACCAGGAAATATGTCTGCAAATATCTGTGGCTCTAACTCAAAACCTGATAAAACGTGGATTGAATACAAATCGCCACCTCTTTTTTGTGAGGATTGCGAGCTATATATTTTATTTGTACCACGCCTTACTTTCCGTCCGGGATATCCGCATTTAATCACGCTAAGGGAGTAGGGATAGCGAAGCTATAATGTAGCGGGAATGTGCCCATATCTGCATAGAGGAATAATGCGAAACCATCCTCAGCCAGAACTGCCCAAAGTGGGGGACTAATGGGATAGTTTGACCCAACTCTGGGACTCCCAACTGCCCAAACAAATCTCTATCCATAACACACGAGTATACAAGTTTATGTTCTCTGTTTGAGTTGCTGAACCTAGCTTTTCTAACAGGAGTGATTATTGTGAAGATGAAAATGAGTTTAATAAATGAAGTAAACATTTATGTATTTTCCGAATACTCTTCGTTTACCCTCCTAGGTATCAAACCTACATTGAATGGTTCCACTATGGCACAGCTTATAAGATAGAACCATAGTTTAATATGTCAAGGTAAGACTGCTACCTTTCAGGATGGACTGAGTTTACATAGGATACTAAATACGAATCTGAGAACTTTGGTTTGTCCGTCATTATGTACCGCCAAATAACCTTTGCCCTAAACTTCCCCTCTGCTACTTGTAAGAGGTGACCCTACCCAGTGTGGTCTGCGGCCATCGCCAAGTGTGTCCGCACGGACTCTGAAGGAAGGAGGTGGTTTGACCGAGGTTTGTTTGCTAGCTGATGCCTCCCTTGTCTTTACTTTGGTAGCAGGAAGTTTGGTGGTCAGGCACCATCATTGGTTGTAGCCATGGTTCTCCAAGCAAAAGAGGCGTTACCCACTTGCAACTTCTTTTTTAAGTCTATTTTTCGAATTGTGATTTCTTTATACTGTCTTACTTAGACTTACAAGAAACATTATTCTAGACATATTTGCGCTATCAAGTTTCGGCATAGCCAAAATACTACCAAACAATTTGATTAAATTTAAAACATTTGTTCTTATTTGATCTAAAAAATGAAATCAATGCACAAGAGCTTCCAAATAAAGTAAAGGCTCAAAAACCTAAAAAGGCACAAAAAATAGCAAATATTCAAATAAATAATAAATACCACTGACTACCGAACATTTTTTTATTGTTATTTAACCTGAAACATTATTTGTCAACTTTTCAACTTTTGTCTACCTTTTTTTTATATTAAAATCTTTTTAGAAGATGTAAAAACATAGAAATAAAATCTTAACATATTTCGTTTCATTGTCATCATCTTAAAGATATATTGTTTTTAAGTGCTGAAAATTGCACACTAGTGCTATAATGGACTTACCCGACAAATAAAAATGCGCATCCAAAGGTTTGTGTGCACACGTTTAGAGGTGCGGTGATTCAGTCCGTTGAATATATTATAAGTATAAATGGTATGGAACTCTGCACGGACTTTCTAACTCCATTGTTTAAAAAAGGAGATATGTACTCACAACTCGTAATATAATTATGTGAACCGAAATAATATACACTAGCAAACCCGATAAAAAATTGCGTTATACTTACGTAAAATATTTTTTGACTCAACGGTTTTAAATTTTATTTTTAAAGAATTAAAGTCTTAATTTGTATATTTGGACCAACAAAAAATGTTGATGTTGAGTCCACAAGGGTTCACTTTGTATTAAAATTTCGACTTCCGGTTAAAGTTTTCGAAATTTTATTAGGGAATGCACATCTTATGGTAATCGCATTGATAAAAATTTCTCATTTTAAAATTTATATCAATAAAAAAGGTAGATAATGACTATTGTAAGTAGTACCTTTCTACATCTAAAGCTCACAAAATCGTATTCATATAGTCTATTTTCCAATATCTCAGAAACTATTGTTTTATAAAGAAATGTTTGGAATAAAAGTTTTTACTTTTAATAATATTACAGTTTTGCATTAATGAGTTATTTAGTATCTCAAATAATTACGGAAATACGGAAATTTCAACTTCTTTGAAGAACCCTAAAATTAATTTTCCTGAGAAAATGAAAATAGCCATTCTATTTATAATCTTGATCAATGCCTGGATACGAATTTTAATCAAAATTATTATAACCATATTTTGATAAAATCGATTTTTTCTCTTTTCGCTATTTATCAAACTACTATTAATTTTAGTGTTAAACAGACACACAGACAGACGACATTGCAAAAACAACTTTTTAGGGTTCGGGGTGTGTGGAGGTGGGGTCATGAAGCGTCGACATCTAACAATATATCGGGCTAGTTTTTTTTGTGTGGTTTTTTTTAGTGTTCGAAAAGTTAAAAATATGTATATTTGCGTGTAGCTTGAAAGTTATTGGTTTTATAAATATATGTTTCAAATAAAAGATTTTTATTATAAATAATCCTACATATTTTCAATTATAAGTAATTTAATATCTCAAAGAGTCACGGAGATATGATTAAAAAAAATACAATTTACGCATCAGACCGGAACTCTTAAAGTAATTTTTTGACGATAAATTTAGAGTAGCCATTTTGTTTGTAATATTGATCAATGCTTGAAAATGAAATTTAATCAAAATCGTTAGAGCCCATCTTGATAAAATAAATTTTTTTCGCCCCTTAAGAAACCATCCTTAATGTTAGGGTTAGATACCCAATTCCAAAAAACCCTCTGGGCAATTCTTTGAAAACCCTAGATACCAAGCTTTAGCCCGATCGGTAAATTTGATCTACTCCGAGGTACAGACGGGCGGACGGACAGACAGATGGAAATGCAAAAACCACTTAACGCACGTGTCGTATAAATATAATACTTGTAATGGTTCTAGTCATTTTAGTAAATTTTGTAACTGTAAGCTACTTTTCTTACTACTGTGTTATTATTATATACAGGATAAGTAAAAATTCGCAGATACGGACAGTAGCACATGATTAGGTGGGTGAATAAAAGTAATTAACACTCTTTGCAGGAAATCCATTCTTCCCAAACCTTTTGAGAAAAACTACATTGAAGTTAGAGAGGCGGGATGTTGCAACACTCTGCCTGAAATTTCATAGTTATCGGTGATTATGTGTAGAGAGAAATGTGAGGTCAGTATTGTGTAAGCGGCAATGAACTAGAATTCTGGTATATGGGAGCATCTGACAGTCGAGTCATAACTGCAGTGCGGCTGTACGCTGATCGCTTTCTTGGAAGCGTTAATGTTTGAGACAGGCATCGTTGGGGATACGATCGTGGGCCCCTATTTGACACCAGATCGTTTGGATTCCCAAGGATACCGTCTGTTCCTTGACACGGTTTTATCTGGGCTGCTGGAGGACACACTATTGCTTGTGCGACATGTGGTATCAGTGTGACGGTACCCCTGCACACTATGGGGCACAAGTTCGGTGACTAATTAATGAAGTCCACCCCAACCATTGGCTCGGGAGGGGGGCTGATGTAATGGCCACCAGACCTCACACCACGCGATTTGGGGGAGGGGGGGGAGGTCACCTCAAAGCTCTGGTGTACCCACCTGACGAACCACCGCATTCGCTCGAGGACACTGTGCCACGGGTTCATGAGGCTATTGCGACAGTTGACGTAGACATGCTTCGGCGCGTGCACATCTAATCCATACGCCGTTTGGAGCATTGCATAGACCTGCGAGGAACAACCTTCTGTGAACTAACATATATACGTTTGATGTAAGTTTCAGGCACATTGTTGCCACATCACCCCTCTTTAAATTTAATTTCGTTTTTCTCAAAAAGTTTGGGAAGAACGGACTTTTTCCAAATAGTGTTTTCGACTTTAATCGCCTGATACTATCCGTATCCGCCAATTACTACTCAACTTTGTGGATCCTTGTGGATCGTATTGGATTACAATCGAGAGGTTGCACATATATTGAGTGGATATTTTTTCATTAAAGCACTAATTCCATATTTTATATCCTAAAATACTTTTGATATCAAGAAATATTCCAAGATACGCTGAAAATCATCCCGCCTCGTTCGACGAGGGTAGAAATCACACCCTTTCCTCTCGTAAAGGCACACACATGACTCATCCTGTCGGTGCCGGCTTTTATATTTTCCTCGCTATAAGCCCTTCGCATCCAAGCCCATATACGGGTGCGTAAAATATTTCTCACATTTTTAGTATAAAGGCCAGATTTCTATCCCTGCCTCAAAACCTTCAGCAATATTGTAAACGGCGTCGTATCTCCACCGCAAGAGAACATAAAACGTTTCCTTACACTCCTCCCACCTTTTTTCTTAAAAAAAAACTTAATATAACCCCACCACAAACAATCTAAGGATAGCATCCCCTCATATTGTATATACTCATATATATATATATACTATGCTTTTATGAGTGCTTTATGACTGTTCGTGCGTCCTCTTTTTACTGGCCATATCAATACCCCCGACCCCCCACGAAAATCACATCCCTCTAAGAAAGTTTGTCTGACCCTCGTTGTAGAGCACTATGGAGGGTGTACTTTGCATACAAGTCCATTGTCGCAGAAAGGAGCAGAGGATATCTTTATAGGGACCATACAGCTGTAACTTACCCGTGAGAAATAAGAATAAGGGCAAAAGGGGGGTAAGGAGGGAGGGAGATAACCTACTGTTTATTAGGCGTTTAAATCTTGTCCTAACTGCAGGATTTCTTGCCGGGGGTTGGTCTATGCATAAGGAGGTGCGCGGCGGTTCTGGGAATGGGGGGTTCTCGTGTCTTGAGATAGAGAGGGTCGATGCGAGAGGGGTTGAAGAGATTGTAGAGTCGCGATAACTGAACTAAGGGGTGGACGAGTGAAAGGGGTCCTTAGTATTTACTTACCCTATCCGATGCAAGCAATGCCCGTAGTGTTGCCTTACGTTAATGGAATCGCCCAGTGGGTTTTTTTCTGTGTAAAAAAAATTGTTTTGATTTTGTCTTTGCCTTACTAAACTTAATATTTTTGTCCAAACTATAGGTTGTTTATGGTAATTTAGATATTTGATTTCAGCGAAAAAGTTGTAACAATCTACTTGGAATTATTTTTAAGCGTCACTGATCCTCTTCAGTGGCCGCATGATCCAAGGTTCACTCTCGCAATAGACTGGACTGCCTTTGCTGGGGATATCGAGGTTCGATCCTACTCGGGTGTACTGAGGATGCCTTTGCCTAAATGGTTTCCCACTCTCTCCACGCAAATACGGGTACTCTTCCTATCAATTTAACCTACATCATCCTTAATTGGCCCCGTTGTGTAGTGGTCAGTGCACCTGGCTACAAGCCTAGGGGTCCCGGGTTCGATTCACGACTGGTAATCTTCTCTTTAGGGAAATAATCCTAATGGTCACCAAGGTTTCGTTAATGAGGCTTAAGTAAGGTTAAGACTCACCTCAGCTCCACAACTACATAATAACCATCATCTCATTGGGGTCACGACGTGTTGACAACCTCCTATATACCATGGTCAAAGCTCTGTGCCACCAGAGTGGCTAATAGTCTACACACAAGGCGACCGAACCTGGGTGTCCAAGTTCCTCATGGTCATATGTGCCATACGATAAAAAACAACTGAATATATACTGGAATATTTGTATATATAAAACATTAAACTGTTAGCTCTAAATAGTAGGCCTTATCATAGAAGAAAAGGCGTACCGATAAATTAAACACGCTGATTAAAATACGTGTCTTATCTCTCCCATATAACCCTTCTACTTGAAACAACTGCAGATATTTCCCCATCAAGGTCAAGTCATACTGTTATTAACATATATTTACATCTGTCACTGTTTCCAGTCTGTGGCCTGGGTCAGTTTTAAGCTATTTTTATATTGTCCACTACCGGTTGGCTAGGCCTTTCGCTGCGTCATATGCCTTTCTATAAACATATGAAACATTAACTGTCATTTACAGAGAATTTTGTATAAATAAAATAGATCCAACCCTGGTTATGTATGAAAGAGCTATACAATAATGCTCGCATTACATGGAAGTCTCCTTTCTTTCTTCCCCTATGTTTCAAGTTTAGGTCTCAGGGACAGGTGACGGCTGCGTCTTACCTTGTCTAGGGTTCTCTCAAGGGAGTCTGAGGACTTAGGGCCTTGTCTTCTGTCACAGGCTCAGCTCCGTCTGTTGACCTGTCAAGGGCTGAAGAGAAGGGAGATCGCCCGGGGGAGCAAGCACTCCCCCCCCCNTTCGCACTGCGGCTGACCACCGGGAAACGTCTCCTAAAGTTCTGGCCATTAATGAGATTGCGGCCTCAGGGGAAGGAGAAGTTCTATCGTTTGTTGATGATTAATTATGCGCCTTTTTTGTCCAAAAACTTTGTTTGGTTTCAATTATATTTAAACTAATGAGGTTTATTAGATTTTACTGGTAGTTGTTTGAATTTAAATACTTTGCATAAGAATCAAATTAAAAAAAAAAGTCAATCTAATTGTAAAGGTATGTGGTTTATACCCGCGTAATGCATATAGCAAGGGCATAAACATGTATTTGCTGATTTTTGAAAAATAGTATAGTCTAGATAAAGTAAAGTAAATTAGTACAGGAGAACGAAGGTATAAATTGTTACATCACACTACGCTATCGACCTATCATATGTGAAATTATATTGGTTTACTTAAATCTATGTATTTATTTACGAACTCATAAATTTCGTTTGATAAATAAAGTATGATTTACTATTCTATTGATCATATCTTAAAGTTTCGCTTTCTTTTCAGAGCTAACTGATTTTCTGGGTAGGTACACCTAATTTTATTTTGACTATACGGATCAATTTTGCCACCAAGGGGGCTTCTTAGGTATACGAAATATTGCCAATCACTTGTTGCACTTAGGTTAAATATTGATAAAACATTTAATAGCACACGATATTGATGTTGA
Organism: Timema genevievae; assembly: GCA_902155825.1. Taxonomy (NCBI): domain Eukaryota; kingdom Metazoa; phylum Arthropoda; class Insecta; order Phasmatodea; family Timematidae; genus Timema; species Timema genevievae. The sequence continues at coordinate 195,487 of CABFWO010000407.1, forward strand.
CCGGAATTAATACAAAACTAATTTACACGGCCCTTTACACAAACAAACATACAACTATCCTCACTGAAACGTAAAAAAAACTCACATATTGACCATTAAGAGCTAAGTACCCTGGAAATGAAACGTCGCTGGTTAGAATAGAATGGATCTTTGTTATTCAAATGAAGTAATTTAATCGGGGAATCACAAGACAAACCGTATTAGCATTTTCTTTTCTCCTGCTGCTGGAAAGCCCCACCCAAAAATGTTATGAATCCACCTAGTTACTGACTTTTATGAATTTACGTTCGACTCTCCTAGCTCCTTAAGGTGGGTTACAGGGGGATGCGAGAAAAAGCCAGTGTTTTTGCAGCTTTTTTTTGGCAAAACATTTTATTGATCAGTACAAACATATAATTTAATTTTATTCACATGTTGACCTCAACATTTCTTGAATATCTGTCGATGGTTTCCTGGAATTTAATGACAACTTTTTCTCTTCATTTAAAAAGTTTGTTAGATAATTCCGCTATGCTCATTATGGATATTCAGGAACTGTTAGTATCAACATGTGAAGAAAATTAAACTCTATGTTTGTACTGGAGCAATATTTGATTTATTTTGGCCAAAACATGTTTATTATATAAAAACTGCAAAAATACTGACCTAAACTTACGCTCACTAGCACCCCACCTTAAGTGACTGTCCTTCGCTTGCATGTTATGTGGCTCGCGCGTCAACTAATCGTTGGTTTGTGGACTTGTAATTGTATACCTCTGTTTCGTTGATGCAATGCAACCTCATCAAACATCTAGAACGCTCTCCTGCCCACCATAGAATCTCGCTACTACTGCTACATTGTCGGCGGGTCAACACCCGTTACGGGTGATCCATGGAGAAAAGGGCCCTCCCGTTGCGATACGGTCTTTCTTGGTTCAAGTGGGCTCTCATTAATTATACGATTGGGTCCCTTTGATCCACGTGATCTCATCTGACTCCAATTATAGCCCTGGCGTCATTGTGATTTTGGGTCTCGGGTTCCATCCCCCTGGGCGAAAGATTCAATGAATGACGAGTAAACATGGAGCTACTGTAAACACACCGACGGCCAACAGTTTGGAAAGCATACCTATATATATCCCACTGTTAGTTCGACCCAAACCATGTCGCGTAGATGATTAAACGTTTAGTTCAAACACAATAAGGTTGTGTTTCAATGGACGTGCGTGGTCAGCGCGTCGCCTGACCTAGAGAAAATGTTCGCGATAACTGGTAGCGCGCACGGCCTGTTTGTACGCACAGCGTCTTACTACCCGTTCGGACTAGTCCGCATATTCATAACATTGATTTAAGGATGAGGAATTAGTATTTAGAAGAAATTGTCCCGCATTTGGGTAGAGGCAGAACGGGAAACCATTGAGGGAGGGAAAAAGATTCCGTCGGTTTGTAGTACATGTATGTTTACATAAATTAACCTACCAGCTGCTATATCTTTTCTACTTAACCGACATTTTTGTTTACGAAAAAGCTAAAATTTTGTTTCATGCTCCACCTTGGTCAGAACCACTTGGTTGAAAACACTCGATTACAATACGTAACCAAGTTAATTGCGAACCCTCACCTATTGTTTCCATTGGTTGTGTCTCCATGATTACGATCTTTTAAAAATTAACTATATGTTACGAAACCAAGATAATCATCGCATTATGTTAAACATTATTCAAAAATATCAATCTGACAATTTTTTTCCGTCTCTTCATACGAACCGTAAGTACTACACACCGCTTTAATTTATCTGACAGTGTAGGATTGAAGAAAGTAGAATCTAGAGACAGAGGTTTGAGACCTGACCTTCCTTTCGATGGAAAACTAGGCCAGATGAGCCTGACATTTAGCCCACGTGTCCACTGTTGTGAGTTTGCCAACAGTCTGTTAGTAACTTTGATGTGGAGTTTTTTTTTACTGTCAGAATTTTGCTCGTCACAAGCAGCGTTTGTAAAATAACATAAAATGGTCCTGTTTCTAATCTTGTGCTTGTGAATATATCTGTTTATTTTACATTTCCTTATGTAATATTCTATGGCATTAGGAACTCGAACGTTCATTGCCGCACTTACAAAGGTACACCACCTATCCCTATCTTAAGCTAGTTCTATCCAGTTCACCTCATTACACCCTCTCCTATCTTGATCTAGCTCTATCCAGTCCACTTCATTATACCCTATCTCCTTTTTGAAGCTCGTCTTCTCTTTTGTTTGAGTTGTCTATTTATAATTGAATGGAAAAAGCTTTTTTTTTTGTGTGTGTAAGGGGGGGGGGGTAATGGTAGGTATAGTTGAATATTATAAANGGGGGGGGGTAATGGTAGGTATAGTTGAATATTATAAATACTACTAATGAAGAAAATTATTTCAAGGAGCTTACTACACATTAGTTGTTTGTTATTGCTCAGTGTGTAACAAACTACTTGAAATCATTTCCTTCAATAATAATAATAAACACGATCCTTAATACAAATTTTTACTGATCAAATAAATGTGGAGTAAAATTTAATCATGACCTTTTAAAATTAATATGTTTATATGAATAACTAGATATTTTACATCTGCCACCGAGGGCTTCCCTTTAATTTTCCTCCAGGATACTGTGAGGGCCACGTTTTTCCCGCGGTCCTCCAATTGACTACACTGGCTTAGGATATCCAACCTTTTGGTCAATTTTATTGAAGATATTTGAAGCATAAGCACAAGAATACGCACGCTTTAGATTATTTTAGCTTCCACCTGGGTGTCCAAACGGACTCTATAGTTGTCCTCGCTAACCACTCGGCTACGAAGAAAGGCTGGGACATTACATCCTAAATGTATTTACCTGAATATCGTCATTGAAAGCGCACACCTCGCGAAGTTGTCCAGCAATAAGTGCAAGTAATATCTTCTAAAATGTACAAATCTGCATGGTACGGGGGTCGATCATAGCCTACCACACATAAGTTGCATTAAATATTTTTTCCAACAGAATTGAATATTTATTGATAAAACGTAAGATAATACTGATTTTAATTCGTCTACATTAATAAAATGAAACCTGCTTCGGTGGCCTCATGATCTAAGGCGTCAGTTCCGCAATAGACTGGGCTGCCGATGACGGGAAAATCGAGGTTCTCTACCACTCGATTGTACTGAGAGTTTCTTCTAAATGGTTTTTCACTCTACCTCCACGCAAATGCGGGTACACTTCCTATAAATTCAACCTTCTTTATTCTTACACATTAGTACAGAGGTGTATAACCAGAACGGGTAGTAGGACGTAGTAATAAAAAAATAGTTTATTTGTCTGTCATGAGCTTTGCGCGACGTATACCGCATCAAGAGGCCTGAAATTTTAAAAATTTGTAGCACCTGTGCAAGAATGTGTGCACTCCGAAGCTGGGATTTTAAAATTTTGATGATATTTTTGAATCATCTAAAAACTGGGTGGGGAGCAAATCAATTTGATATAAAAAAAATTATGTCTTACCCGTGTGAAGAATGGACCAAACTGCAAGTTAATATTAAACATTTGTTTGTAATTTCCACAAAGCCAAAGAGTCATCAGGCACTATATGGTGTTTTTATTTATCAAACATAAAAGTGATTTAGTTTCTTTTAGACTATTTCTGAACGAGTACCTCTAAACATTTCTTAAACTTCTAAAATAGATTTAATTCGTTAATCTACAGTCAAATGTTAAACCCATAAATATTTTATGAGCTTATACAATTTTGTTTATTGAACGGAGCAAAACGTATGATGCTTGTCTTAGGGACATTTCCACACAAAACAAAATTTAAAATTTACAATCTCTTCCATATTTCTTGTGACGAATGACATGCTCTCTATAGAATAGGTAACCCGGTGTATCGGACGACCTACTGCAAAGTACCTCGTCTGATAGAAGCGGCGCGGTTGATGGATTAACATGTTGCACCGCGGCGGTGCCGACAGTTGAACGCCGCGGTGCTTCATAAATCTTCAACTCCTCGCGCCAGATTCCCCCCTCTCTACGTGCCTGGTTTGATGGGCCGAAATGAAGGGGTTGGGCCAAAACCACCCCTGACAGCAAATAAACTATACCATTTCTTTAGATGCCTGCTCGTTTCCCTGGGAGTATTTTTTTTTTTGTCTCTTCTTCGTTCAAGTGATGCATTTATTTTGTTTCTTCAGTGGAGAAGGCTGGAGGGTGGGCGTGAAAGGTGAAACTTTTCCCTCCCGCTAAGATTAATTCGCACAAGTTTTGTCAGCCTCCTGAGTTGGCGAACTGATATATTTCGTGGTTGAGGGATGAAAGATAACGTCAGTGATCGCTTCATATGGTCTCGGCGTCTAAACTTATTGTATGGCTTGGCTTAGATTCAACACATACCAACTAGATAAATGATATGACAAAAATCATACATATTTTCTCAATAGTTTATTATGATTTGTGAGCTTTTTTTTTTTTTTTTTTCAAAAATCGG
>CABFWO010000407.1:201249-239935 GCA_902155825.1 Timema genevievae
ACTCAGTTTATTCGCCGGATCAGCAGGAAGGGCTTTAACTTGTCTCTCAATATTCCTTTTATTGCTGAAGGCTTAACGTAATGTGGGCACACAAAAATCTCATTTTTTGTCAATATATGGACTATTTAATGTGTACTTTCTAAATATAGGGTTATATCAGGATTTGACTTAAACTGCAGAGAATCTTGACATAGGAAAACTCGAATTACACAGAATAGCCAGAAAAAATATCAATAAGTAGATATTTTTTTAAATATAAAAAGTACTTTATGTATATACAATTTACATAATACAAAAATAATGTTGCATCTCAACATAATATTATGTTCACTTCGCTTAGCATTAAAGGTAACAAGCTTACCTGGCTCAATTCCACTATCGTGCACCTTGTTAAAAGGTAGGGCCATAGGGAAGCATAAGACTAAGCTTTCACCGTAAACGGAGTGTATAGTAAGATTTCAATACGAAAGGCTTTCTAGAATAGGTCGTTATACATTTTTTTACGATCAACATTTATAACATTTTACAATATTATTATTGTAATTTTTATAGATATTGATAATATATATTTAAAGTGACAACTCACCATCGCATGTATAATGTACGAATACGTGATAGTAATTTTAGTAACTTTTTAGCTGTCAGACCTATGAAAGTTAGACCGTAAACAGTATTAGAATTTTAAAATAAACCATTAAGGGTTTTCTTACTTGTACTCGTTGTTTTACCGCAAACCCCCGCACCGTTAATACCAGGGCGTGTCTCTACCTCAAACTATACGGAACTATATCATCATAAAACCTTGAAATGTGTGTTGGAGTTCGTATCTTGTATAGTGCAAGTAAATTTATATAACCCCGGGGAATGTTGTTGTGTTACTAACTGAGAAAATTCTATTTTCTGGATAAATAATTCTTATTTTAAAAATTAATGCTCTAACCAATGCTGTAGCCGACGATTTCCGCACGTCCATCATAGACTCTGCCTTAAAATAGCACGGGACGAATCCCAGATAGCTCAGTGGTTAGATCATTGGCGTACTAAGCCAAAGGTCCCGATTTCGATTCCCGTGTCCAGTTGTCATTTTTTCAGTTTTCAGAATATGATATCTAGATGGAGTAATCCCCACAAAAAGCATAAATAATAGCTTTGCTATTTGATTATTTGAGTTAGTTTTGCTGGAGTTTAAACAACGTTAAAGTCGTTATTTCACACATGATTTAACATAAACAATGTTCGTACTAATGTTCTTTTTAAAATAAAATGTGCCGATATTATCTTTTTATTAGTATGTTTAACCCCAGGGATATTAGCTGCTTAGTATTAATTGGTAGGAATGGTGAAAGTAGCTAAGAAGGAGTTTTACCCTCATTGGTCTGGGGTAAGAAAACCACCCAGAATGCTCTTTGCCAAGATTCTACCCTCGGCGTCCCAGTTGCGAGTCACGCGAAGTAAATCACGTGACCCCTCTCATGGTTTAGAACAACTTCAGTTAAATATTGGAAAGCTACCATCGAGATATGACCGGGGTTGGATCACTGGTTGAACTTGTCCTTTTAACTTCGCATATTGTCGGTGTCTTTTGTTAGTCTTAGTGTTAAGTCTTGACCTAGCTAAGTTTTGTTTCATTTTAGAATCCGAAACACGGGTATTAATAGAGCGAAATAATTCTCCCCTTTAGAAAAACACAAACTCCTCAAGAAGGCTGACTTCAATACGTTATGTAAACCATTGCTTCCCACGCTAACTTATTATATTCCACTGGAACATGGTACTCAAGGTGATGATCATGGACCACTCTAACATTAGATTACACTAGAACATGGTACTCAAGGTGATGATCATGGACCACTCTAACATTAGATTACAGTGGAACATGGTACTCAAGGTGATGTTCGTGGACCACTCTAACATTAGATTCCACTGGAACAATAGTACTCAAAGCGATGTTCATGCAGGGTGTCCAGTGACTTGTAAAACCTGGAAAACGGGGAAAAGTCAAGGAATTTGCTTCTTCAGGGAAAAGTCGTGGAAAATTCAGGGAATTTGATCAAATTTCTGGAACTTTCACTTAGTCACTAAAGTAATAGGCCTACGCTACTTTCATTTACAATAAAATAACTGTCAAAAAAACTTTTTTCTTCGCTGTGAATTTATTTTAGTTTAGTTGTCCATCTTGAAGATACTAATCTCAATTCTCAAAGTCAACATGGGATTTTCATCTAATCTTTCCACCCCTCTATCGTGTCTTTACTCAAAGTTGAGTCATTAGTTGATCTTTTAATGTCTCAATATGATCTAACTCAAAGCTAACTTGGAACGCACGACCCAACGACCCATTGCTTTAGGCTGACATCCTATAACCCCTTCATAGAGTGTTACAATTTCAAAATATATGTGTCTAAAAATATTATTACATTAAGTTGATATCTTAATACAATAATTTTTATAGTATAGTGACTGGAAAAGTTGGAAATTGGCTCTGGAAAACCGGCGAAAGTCGGGGAATTTTAAGATATAGCTTGGCTGCACACCTTGTCATGGACCACGCTGACATATTAGATTCCACTGGAACAGTGGTACTCAAAGTGATGTTCATGGACCCTAGCTAGTCCGTGATATATCGTAGGCTGGAAATGAATCTTTAAATGAAAGTGTAGCTACGTATAATAGTGTTACACTACTACAACTATTAAAAGCTTAAGCTAATCATTTGGATTTTAACTCTTTCAAACGTATTTTACAAGATAGGTGTTTGTATTTAATAAAATACATTAGTTTTTTTTTTAAATAATCGTTTCCAATGTTTTGGTTATCAGCAAAATTCTCTGGTTTGTGACTTTATAGCAACAGTGATGGCCTCAAGCCAAGCTTAAAGCGATCCAAGGGCCTGATCCCTAAATTATTGTTTACATTGATTTTAACAAAATATATCTGACTATTATTTTAAACCATGATATGTTTTGTTTGGTTTTTAAATTCAACACCATTAAATTTTACAATAGACTATATTTTGTGTTTCTTTATAAAAATAATTTTTTTTCGTTCCATTTAATATAGATATTTACGATGCAATTTCTGAGTCGACTGATTATATCAGAAGATTTATAAATTAACTTAGAACTAGAACATAAACAATATCCAGCCTCCGGCCGATAATTTATCACTGTGAATGGGAAAACCCACCAATGCTAATTTTTTTGACCATGCCTTGAATTGAATCCGAGCCCTTTGCTCAGTAGATATATAGACAGATACGCTACCGAATGAGCTGGGGTGTTGGACTAAATTACTAACAATAATAAAAACATTACTCCCATTGAAAGTCCTTTTTTCCCCCTTCATAAGTAGGCCTAGCACATGAAAGTGTCTCACAATTCAACCTTTCATAAAAAGAGGGTGCACGGCATTTAAATTAAGAATCACTACACTAAAATATGCTTAGTTTCGACAGCTAAAATTAGTAGTGGTCTGGTGACCTGGTGGTCTAGGGGTAAGGTGTCAGACTTCTGTGCTGAAGGTCCGGGGCTCAATCCTCGGTCCCGGCACAGATTTATCTGATTGCCAAACCCTTCCTTCACCTCTGACAAGACGTGTATTAATCACAACTTGTGAATGTGAGGAATGCCAGTCCTCCATTTCATCTCACAATCACCCTACCATTACACATTAGCGTAAGTGCGTATAACCCGAACGGGTAGTAAGACGCGGTGCTAATAATAATAATAGTAGTGGTCACCCTCGAATGATTTAAACTATCTAATGATAAAAAAAACTATTGTTCAAAAACTTTTGTATATTTATTTGATAATATTTATTCTATAGACACAAGAGCATTTTGTATTCAAATGAAATGAGCTATCTATTCGTTCTCAGCTGATTATCGATAGTCAACCTTACGTGCGTCATAATCTCTAATGATAACTAATCTAACTATTCAAAACAATAAGGTATATTATCAATATCATTGCCTCTTGCTTGTGCCGTGCAATGCAAACAGAATTTAAAATATTCAAGATAAGCTAATAATATATTCTGTTGTATGAATAAAATATTCCAAAATATTTGTTATGCATTAAGAGCCCTAGCTGCTATCATACAAAAAAGTTTTTTTTTCATTACCGCTTCTTACTACTTGTTTGGTTTGTACGCTTCTGTAATAATTAAACTAATGTTCTAGGGATGAGGAAGGTTCGATTTAGAAGAAGTGCACTCGAATTTGCGAGAAGGAAGAGTGGAAAACCATTTCAGAAAATAGCCTCAGTGCACCCGACTGGGGTCGAACCTCGATCTCCCCGTCTTCGGTGGTTTAGTCTATTGTGAGAGTAGCGCATTAGACCATGCGGCCACCGAAGCGTGTAAATGAGCTATTATCGCTATGGTAGACATGTTTGAAAACCATCGTTATTTGAATATTAAAAATTATCCACACATAATTATGAAAATTAAATCATTAAAGTGATTTTATCATTCAATTTGGAAAAATGCAGGCACAATTTGCATAGAATAAGAGTAGGATATATGATAATTCAAGTTTATTTTGGGTTTTGAGCCAGATTTATTATAAGAACCTTAAGAGCAATGTATATTTTCCATAAGTATAACAAGGAATACATTATAAATACTAAGGATGACTATCGTTCAGCAAGGAAGAACATGGTACTGCTTCCCAAGATTGGACTTTAAAGAAACGAATATTTTTTGTAAATATGATAAGTAAAACATTCACAGCAGTAAGGTTGACATCGATCAGCAACAACGAAAATTAATCTGAAAACTTTTCATTCAAATGATTTTTAAACTATAGAATAAGTCGATAGTTTAGTACCATAGAATAAATCGATACTGGTTAGTGCCCATCTTTAGCTAGAATGGTGGTTAATACACCCCAGTCTGACACAGAAATATAAAGTTTGATCACTTAAGGTGGGGTGCTAGTGAGCGCCAGTTTAGTGCATTAATTTTGCAGTTTTTATAGCATAAACATTTTTTAGAAAAAAATAAATCAAATATTTATTCTATAAAAACATAGAGTTTAGCTTTCTGCACATGATAATCTCAAGAGTTCTTGAATATCTCTCATGAGCATAGAGGCATTTGGTGACAAACTTTTTAAATGCAGAGAAAAAGTTGTCACTAAATTCCAGGACACCCTTGACAGATATTAAAGAACTGTTGAGATTAGCAGGTGCGGAAAACTAAACTCTATGTTTCTATAGAAGAAATATTTGATTTATTTTGGACAAATAAATGTTTATGCTATAAAAACTTTGAAAATACTGCCCTTAATTTACGATAACTAGCACCCCACCTTAAGTTGATTAAGATTAATTGTAATTTTCCATTCTCTTTCCGAGTGAATTTAAGACGTAGCTACTTAAAATTCACACTCATACTCGTACCCTATAAGATGTTGTACTGTAATCGGAGCGGACGAGTACAAATTGACCTCAGCTCTATTTATCGAAGTGGGAATGCTACGACTGGCGCCAGTGTTCTCTGCGGGAGTGTCGATCACCGTCACGCAAATATGTTGTACCTGCTGGTTGTGATTGGTGCCGTGTCACCGGCAACGGACCTTCTCGTGCACAAGCAGGCGACAGGGTGGGGGGGTTTAGCCAGAACAATAAATAGAAATTGTGTGTTGCCAATCGGGGGAAGGAAGGATGTTGAAAGGGAAAGCGAGAAAAGAACCGTATTTTTACTGTTTCATTGACTGAAAATATTGACTGACGATACTTAATAAAAATAATTTTTGTCACCATGTCTTAATATCTGTTCAGGTTATTTATACGCACATATGATAATAGTTACTCTAATTGGGTAGGTATGTGGAAGTAAGTATTTAAGAGGTAACCTACGCGTATTAACGTGGAAGAAGAGTGGGAAACCAATTAGGAAAACCACCATCACTACACCCGATCGGGATTCGAAGCCCTGATATCCCCGTCTTCATCAGGCCACGAGAGTGGCGCCATAGACTATTCGATCACTGAATTGGGTTGGTAAAATGTCGCTTCAGTAGCTATGTTTGGTTTAATTTTCCTTGCATAGTAATTTAAACAGTTCTTGAGTAGGCTACTTGCCTTGGAATTTGAACAAAAACTTCCCCATTATATGTGGATTTCACGGACATTTGGTTAGATTCGGTACACGGACATTTGGCTAGACTCGGTACACGGACATTTGGCGAGACTCTGTACACGGACATTTGGCGAAACTCGGTACACATTATACAAAGTAATTAAAAGTGCCCGGCAGGCAAACGCTGTGCATGTTGTGTGCTGGTTTCATTTGGCGCGACTGTACGTCGAGGCCGACGCTTGTACATGGAACGTACTGTATTAGTCAACGCCAAGCAGAAGATCCTATCAAAAGTGATCACACGCCCTACATGCCCGAGCCCCATGCAATAACTATATGATGAGGTGCCAAGAATCGCTTGTCGGTGGGAGACAAATTATTATTCCATCTTTATTGGCCTAACTTTTTTTATTAGGGTTCAAAGAAAACATCAGGTTGCCACCTCTTCCCTCCTGTTCACCCTACACAGTAAAAAATAACACGTGTCTCTCTCACATATTGAATACATATGTTTGTTATTTTTGATCGTGTAAGTCTATCTCTTATTAGGGGGATGCTAGTTGTTCAAGAAATGTCGACGATATTCTTAGTTTGCGCGGATGGTCTCGCGGGATTTTCTGTCAGACTTCCATTTGCACAAGGTCAAAGTAAAAATTATAATTTCGGCCGGCCACATTGGGTGTAATTTTCTATGTCTGACTTATCATTGAGAATTTTCTATCCACGCCATGATAAAAACACTTCCTCTAAACTAGTTTATTAATTTTTATTCCTTCACCCTAGATTAATATGCTAATGATCCCAAATTTGCTTCTTGGAGACTTTAGATAACTATAGAGTAGCCCAAGGGCTTCGTGGGGCATGGTTTGAAAGACGCTTCCTTAAATGTCTCGTAAAATATAAAACATTTACAAATATACTTAGTAACATTGTTTAGTAATCTCGTCATATAACCATGTTTTATTGGTGTGGATGATAATCTTAAGGCCCTTGGCCCTGTCGAGTGCAAGTCTAAACCTATTTTGTGGGATGTTGGGCGGGAAGGTGAAAGACGTGGCGTGGCTTCACAACCAACCAAATTATCCTTCCGCGCCAGCAAGAACAGATGGATCGTGGAAACCGTAGATGGCGCTAGCTACCGGTCAGGTCTTGTGTAGAAATCATACGTTTGGAAATATCAGTTTTCTCGAGAACGAGTGAAATTTTTATAGTAATATTTTCAACACCCCTTCTAAGATAATGTATCGATGTTTATTAATAGTTACATTTTCTTATTTTTTGTTATGAAGTCGGCATTTTTCTATTGAAAAATGTCAATTTTATCGATATTTGATCACTGTTAAAACTATAGAGGTGGTGTGTGTATAAAAAGTATAACTTATTCAACATGCTTCTAATCTTAATCAAACTGTTTCCGAAAAAAAAATTGCAAAACAATAAAAATTATTGAAGATAACCGTTTGTTCCCATGGCTCTGCATTTCCACTCCAAATGAAAATGGTCAATCGCCTTAAGTTGATTTTTTGGTAGTGTTACTAATCCAGAGATTGAAATAACCGACTCGGGCAATTTGTTTTGGAATAAACTGTCTAGGCTTACGATGTAGATATTTCATTTCCGCGTTGTTGGACATGTTACGTGGAAACAGCTTTTATTTTTTGACTGCGTAGTACTAGTAGTTGTGGGAAATCAATTTCAAGCAAATAATAAACACACACGAGGCCATGGTTTTGGCGGTGAAAGATTGGTTGGCGATGATAAACGAGCCGCCAGCGTAGCCGGCCCTGCCCCCAATTCTTTTTTTTTTCTTTTTTCACAGGGGTGAGAAATATTATCAACAGCAAATAACTTTTTGGTGAACCTCAAAGGAAGAAGGAAAAAAAGTTTGTTGTGTTGGTAGATTGCAATCTCCACGCTTTTCTCTTCTTGGTGTTTTCCTATTTCCCGCAGAATGAACCTTTAGAAGGGAAATTATGTTTTCCCATGAAAGGGTTTCCAGCAAGCCTGAACTCTTTTGTAACAAAGTTGATGAGAATCTCTGGATTATACGGAAGTACTCCGGCTTTGGTGTGAGGCAATTCTTCGATCCGACAAAGTTTGTTAGTGTCTCGTATAAAATTTATTTGTTTCCATTTATTTACTAATTAGTAGGATATTGTTTGTTCTTACCTAATATTAGAGCTACCGTTGAATGTAAACGAACCTGAATAGGTAGATCATGGTTTAACGCATCACTTTCACAATAGACTGGACTGCCCATTACAGGGAGATCTGGTATTGATTGCCGATCGGAATTACGGGAGTTTTTTACTGAGTGTTTTTACATTTGCCTTCCACGCAAGTACAGGTACCTCTAAATTTCACCTTCTTCATCCCTACCCCACTATCGTAATTAGCACATACGCGTATAATCTGAACAGGTAGTAGACATTCCTGTATGGACTATACTATGGCCCTATCTTTTAAATTACGCCATAGTGGAAACGTGTAAGGTAAGCTTACTATCTTTCATGGTAAATGGAGTCTACAGTAGCCCCATGGCTTCTTTGGTGCTGACTTATGACAGTCAATATTTAGGTATATACCTAAATATTGACTGTCAGAAGTGACAGCTGCTAAAACACATGTTTTTTTGCAGATCATATGGTTTGGGGTAGGGATACATAATTTGGTCTGGTAGCTTTTCAAAGCTGTCAGCTGTGAGCTGTCAGTCAGCACCAAAGAAGCCATGGGGCTACTGTACGTCCATTGTTTCGCACTTTCCTCATAAAATGTTAAAAACACTTCTAATATGAGCATACATTTTAGAACACATAATAATTAATACATTTCTTAAATAAGATTATGTATGTATATGATTATATAGGGTAAAACAAAGTACTAAACCAAAGCAATGGACTATATGTTCTACCCCACTTTGCGACCAGTGTCTTATGCCTCACAGAATATAATTGTTTGCTCATCTAGTGTGTTAAAAGGCTTCAAGTACCTATTTTTACTTTTTACTTTCTATAGAAAATATTGTGATCTTGAAAAAAATCGATCCCGAGATTATGACAAATGTTCACGTTTTATGTGAACACGAACCCAAAAAAGTGGTTTTACAATTCTGTTTACCCCCATGTATTTCTTTGATGAGTAATCCTTTAAAATTCTAAATTTTTCGAAAATATATCAAACAATTTTGTTTAAAATGCGTATTTTGGAGTTGTTTGACATGACAAATAGAACTATATAATTTATTTTTGGGCAAAAATTCATTGAAGGGTAGTTTACTGATGACTCATTGTTCAAACACTTGAAAATATTTTACAAATGGCTCTAACGATTTGCTCTAAATTGTTATCTTGGTAGTGTTTGACATAACAAATAATAATGTATACTTGTTTTGGGTTTAAGAACTAATTTATCGGTAGTTTACTGATGATTGATTAAAACATTTTTTTTAAATGGCCCTAACGATTTGGTTCTAAATGAATATCTTGGGAGTGTTCGACATGACAAATAACCCTGTATACTTTGTTTTGGGTAAAAATTCAATTCATGATTTTTAACTCAGAAGTCAATTTTAGAAATTTGAAAAACACGTTAAGAAAGCATTCAAAAGACTCATATTGTGTGCGTACATACATAATGTGTGTTATAACGTTAAATACTTGACGGTAAGTGCCGGGAAAAAATATTACAATTATTGTATTTTTAATATGTTTAATTAATAATTTTAAGATAAATCGTACATTGATCCACAAGGAAGTATTATTGAAAGCATTTGATAACTTTATAATGAACTTTATAGCTAATAAAATTAATCAAATACAGTAATACTTATTCCTAGAATGCCAAAGATTAGTGGCTTTCACTCAATGTTGGTAGTCAAAAGTGGTTTTCCTATAAAATAAGGGCTTATGTTTATTATTTTACTCTGTTTATGTGTTCCCTATCCTTTTTCAAGTAATAAACACATTTTGAGCCCATCGATAAATGCACAGTCCCCGGTCTAAACGGTATTTGTTTGGATTTTAGCATTTTCTTGAGTCTATTTTCTGTGCTAGGTATTTGGTGATAAAGTCAAAAATAGCAAAACTGGTGACTGTTGGTTCCTATGGCTGCTATAAACTCCGTGGTGTAAGCCCGCAAGCGAGCTATACCGACCGAGCGGTCGCCGCTGTTAGCGATGATGGTGCCAACATTTGTGGATAGAGGGTGTCATGTGGTCAGCACAGCAAACCCTACGGCCGTTAATCTCAGTGTTCTAAACCAGAGCTGCTACCTATTTATTCAAGTAGCTCCTCATTTGTCCTCACGAGGCCGAGTTTGACCCCGTTATAGAACCACTGCTTCATAAATAAAATATAAAAGCTCCGACTATCGAACCTGGAACTTCTGTATATATTTATGTAGCCAAGGACTCTGAACACTAAACAGACCACAGAAGGGGTTAGTGTATTTACTGAAAATGTTTGGCTGTATTTTTAAAAGTAGTATCGCTTTTCTTAAAAATAAAGTTCTGTTTGATAAAGTTTGTAATTTTGTACGAGCTCTGCAGAAAAGGTATCTGCGCATGCTCCACCAGCTGACTGTCAAGCCAGGGTGTCTACCATCCGGGAAAACTAGAAATAGCCGGGAATTTTAGGGAAAAAACTGGAATTAGTCGGGAATTTGGTAAATTAAAAAAAAACACGGGAAAATGTTGCTTTACTCAAAATATGAAATATAATAATCATTAAATCAGTAAATTGTGTAATATATTTCATAATTTTCTAATTCCTAATAGTCTACGTTAATACAAATTAAAAAAAAACTGTTTTTATTTTTAAATTTTAAAACTTATTATTACTATTCATAAAAAAGATTGACAAAAACCGTCGGGTTGGGGGGGATAGAAGGGTGTAACATACTTTTGAGTCGGGAATTTTAGGAAATGATCAGGGGAAATCAGGGACAAAGTCGGGAATTTCAATTCTCAAGTCGAGTAGATACCATGATAGCATGATACTAGCGCGCAATATTGTTCACAGCCACATCTGTACGGATACAGGCCTCGTGTGTCGCGGGAAGTTGCCCCAGGGCGTAGCTTTGTAATACCACCGATTGGCGTCGCGTGCCTCCGCCCAAGATTCGCTCACGAGATAAGAACTTGAGGAGGGTTGGATAAGCGTTGCGTCACTGCCATGTCAACCAGTGATAAAGCTTCAGGGGTAAGGATGGATAATGACTTGCGTCGTGGGATAGTGATGTTGTAATCTATAATTAGAAATCACGAGATTGTTTGGTCCTCTCTTCGTTCCTCAGGGCGGCTGACGTGTGATATACACGCTCGGAGGGTCCAGAGCTCGAGTACCCGGTTAACACTTTTCTTTGCTTCAAACAGACAGAAATAAAATCTCATTTCATTTAAAAGTCCAGCTTCGAGGTCTACGTTTGGGCACAGGGACTAATTATTTTTAACTGTCAGATCTCTGCTTGCAGTAGATATCATGTAACGCTCATGACAGACAAACAAACAAACAAACGAACAAACTCTTCATTTGATTAATATAGATATATACATACCAATTATCATAGAAAGATACTTTTAGGAAATATACACTTTTTTATGTCCAAAATTGATCACTACCGTAGTTTAGTAGTGTTATTTCATAATTTAATATTGGGGATATCTGATAAAAGTGACAGCTGCATATCACATGACTTGACGTATGAATACGTGAAAGTCAAATTAGTAGCTTTTCTAGCTGTCAGATAAACCCCTTCATGGTAAAATTGGAATGTACCCATTTTTGAAAAATCGTCCCGTCCATATTAGGGATAATTTTGAGTAGGCTAAATTAAATATCAGGAAAGTAGTTTGTTCGTTTAATTATTTTTTTAAATAAATTAATAATAGAAGCTTATTTTGACATTTATATGTCTTCCTGGGTTTCTCATATCCTTATTTATTTTTCAATAATTCCTACAATCTCAAGTCATTTAGGCTGCTAATAGATTTCCCCGAAATCGATATTTATCATAATATATATATTTTAATTTGGTGTTTGCTTTAAAATGTTTATAAAAACCACTTATATTATGTTTTATTCGAATCAATGATTCATTACTCTCGTTATACTATCACTGCATACAACTTATTTCATCAAATCCTATTAATTTTTTTATCTGAGTTGTATGTGTGTCAATAATTATTTCTATATCATCTTACCTTGTCAACTGTTATTCAACTTTATAATAAAGGAAAAGAAAATTAAAACAAAGTTAGCCTATCTCTTCTATTTGGGTTTAAAGCTAGCCCGGTAAGATACAAAAGTGGCCATTAACGCTGTACACAATCATATTTAACTCCAATGACACCCGTCCGCGTGGTCTCGCGATACTCTCGCCAGTAGACTAGACTGCCGATGACGGGGATATCGAGGTTCGAATCTTGGTTGGTTGTACTGAGGGTGGTTTTTTCCAAAATGGTTTTCCACTCTCCCTACACGCAAATGCGGCAATACTCCCTATTAATATAGCCTTCCTAATCTCAAAAATCATTATCGTAATTAGTACACTTCCTAATCCCAAAAATCATTATCGTAATTAGTACATAAGCGTGTAAACCCAACGGGTAGTAAGACGCGTTGCTAAAAAAAACACTAATGACAGAAGAAGAAAATACTGAAATGCCAATGCATTTGATAGTGAGGGAGAAAAATTAATAAGCCGTGAGTGGAATTGGGAGATAAATAGTCAAAGATAAAAATAAAAACTCTTTTCTCACTTAGTAGACTTTGTCGCGTGCCTCCGAAGATAGGGGGCCCAAACTCCCAAATGAAAAAAAAAAATGTTATGTTATTTCTCACGTCTACACGTTGGTCGCCATTATTTCTGTTATTCTTCACAGTTCCCGTTGGTTAGTCTATATTTGTGGTTTAACGGTTCGCGGTTCATTCCTCGCGGGCACCCGCATATAGTTCTTGTTCGCAGTTTATGCGCGGATATTTCGTTAAGGAAAAATTTTATGAGTTTATAATTAAAAATTAAAATCACTTGTATATTTTTTAATGAATTGTTTACTCAGCGTTATCGCTGTACTGGACAGGGTGAATATGCTAGCCGATATTACACGCGCTGCTATTTCACTGGCTAGGGAACAGGGCGGATTAAAATGTGATTAATAAAATAAAAGATTAATTCTCGACAAACGCAGGTGCTAACTGCTTGGTGACTATTGCGCGAGTGTTTTTGTCTCCGCCATTTTGTGGACTTAGTTCCTTTTAATTGTACCGTCACCTCAAAATCTCGTCATTTTCTTTAATAAATGTTTAACCAACACCCTTCAGAAAACTTAATCATAATAAAGCAACACACAGAAGGATTCCTTTGAAAGTCGTCTTGCAGCTGATATTATTTAAAGTCAGCCGAGCGTTTCTTCAGCCAATGTTTCCCCCCCGTGCTATTAAAAGAGGGGTATTACTACAGGGGGGAAGTCACGGCTTTCTCGGGGCGGAAATGAGCGGGGATGACTGACAAGGACTGTTTGGGCGGGAGGAGGGGGAAGACGCGTACCAACTGCGCCAAACAAAAAGGAAAGATGCTAACAATATCTAAATACGGGAGAATAAACTAAAACTTTTTATGAAAGAATGAAGGATGAGAGGGCGGGCTCAAACAAAAGGTGACTGCACGAAAAGGATGAACAGAATGAGAATTGTAACCGACATAATGGAAGAGCTTTACGTCATCGCTGTTTCTCTTTGAGGGCAGGTCTTAGCGTTGCCAGTTGTGCAAAGTCGCTTTGTTCAATTGGACTCTTATTCATTCAGAATTTCAAATTAATACATAAATACTACCCAAATTTTACCCGCATCGGTAGGCTTTTGAGCTAAGGCGTCAACCTCAGTTAGTCTGATTTGCCGGTGATGTGAAGTTACAGGTTCTAATGAGGAAGGTAATTTTTTTTTAATCTCGTATTAACGTGAAGGTAAGCCATTAAGGACTAAACACCCTCTATACACTGGGCCGGGATTCAAACCCTGAAATTCCCGTTCCGACAAATCAGACTGGACGAGCTTGACGCCTTTGTTTGAATAACCACCGATGTGGATAACTTGTTAAATACAATCCTCAATGATCTAATCGAACACGTCTGAGGCCCTTTGTACCGTTAAATCTAATTAATTTAAATAAATGTAACGGCGCACTGCACATATTTTATCTCGCTTTTATCTTAAAATAGACATTTACTAAAAACTCGTAAGATTTGTGAAATGAAATAATAGCTCTATACATTGTTGTAGAAACATTACATTTAAGATGATAAATGAAATAATATACACTGTTACTTACTCTATGCCATTAGGAACTAGGAACATTGTTACAGAAAAATAGAGAAATGAGAAACATCTTTGTCTACCAAGGAGCGTAAGAATCAAATTCATTTTCAAAGACCTGAATTAAAAAGTAGACCTATATATATTTGATTATAGATCAGAAACTTTTGGTTTTATTAAAACATATTTTGAAATAACGTATTATTATCTTTAACAGTACTACATCTTTACAATGATAAGTTATTTAGTACCTCAAGTAGTTGCTGAGAAATGATCAAAATTGGAAAATTCTCTTAGGTAAAGTACCCCCCCAAAGTAATTTTCATGAGAAAATGAGAGTTTCCTTCTTCCTTATAATAATAAAAATAGTGTTTTAGATATAACATTTAATCAAAATCGTTATAGCTAATTTCGAGAAAATGGATTTTTTCTCTTTTTTCCCTTCAGTAAACTACCATTAAATTTATGGTTGAACATCTAATTCCAAAATCCCCTCGGTGGGACCCGAAGTCTTAACCCAATCTGTAAAATAGTTTCGGTTCTAGCCCGAGTTACAGACAAACGGCGTTGCGAAAACCACTCTTTTAGTTTCATAGAGTCATGAAACGTCAACATTTATCAAAATCATGAGTTCGAATTTTTTGGCGATCACAAATATTTCTCTCCGAGGTGTCGAGAGAAAGTAAAAATGTAGCTATAAACTGTGCCCAGCAATCGCATAGTCCATGTTGAAACATTGTAGAAATGTTGAGAGTGTAAACTTGAGCTCTGGTTGACTGCTGTGACCGGTTCACTATATTTTTAATGCTTCTGTCGAGAATGAAACTCCCTTTTCCCAACGGAGGAAGAAGAGGAAAGAGAAAGATGTAATGTTCGTTGACTGCAAGTGTCGCCAAACTTGTGATGGACGATGCGAGCTCTAACCTTGTATCAATCATTGTCAGGGAAGAGGAGGGAGTTCCTTGCCGCTGCTGGCCCTACCACACGCTATACTCTACTGTGTGGCGGGCTGCGTCAAGGTACCAAGGGGGGAGACACTTTCTCTCGCCACACTCTATACTCTACTGTGTGGCGGGCTGCGTCAAGGTACCAAGGGGGGAGACACTTTCTCTCGCCACACTCTATACTCTACTGTGTGGCGGGCTGCGTCAAGGTACCAAGGGGGGAGACACTTTCTCTCGCCACACTCTATACTCTACTGTGTGGCGGGCTGCGTCAAGGTACCAAGGGAGGCACTTTCTCTCGCCACACTCTATACTCTACTGTGTGGCGGGCTGCGTCAAGGTACCAAGGGAGGCACTTTCTCTCGCCACACTCTATACTCTACTGTGTGGCGGGCTGCGTCAAGGTATCAAGGGAGACACTTTCTCTCGCCACACTCTATACTCTACTGTGTGGCGGGCTGCGTCAAGGTACCAAGGGAGGCACTTTCTCACGCCACACTCTATACTCTACTGTGTGGCGGGCTGCGTCAAGGTACTAAGGGGGACACCTCTCGCCACACGTTTTACTCTACTGTGTGGAGGAATGCGCTTAGGTACCAAGGGGGCAACGTTTCTCGCCACGTGTTGAATAATCGACTTTTTGTTGGCTTTTTTAACCGCGTCTCAATACCCATCCGGACTGTATGTACTTTAATTACGCTGTATTTGATAGGTTAACATAATGTATAGCTTAAAGAAAATGTACTTGCATTTGCGCAAAGGAAGTAGTTAAAAACAGTTTATGAAAAAACCCTCAGTGCACATGGTTTGAAATCAAACCTTAACCTCCCTGTGACCAGAAAACCAAATTAGACTTGATAGCATTTTTAAAGTTGGCAGGTTTAGATTCTTTCATTGTGCTCTTAAGGCAGCTGTTAAAACATTTTACTATTAAGTGATCAGAATTATGATATCAAGTTTTTTCAAATTGACACGCCAACCTTTAAATGTGACGTAAGAACAATTTGTGCTATACATTATCAACCTCTAATCCATTTCAGGATTGAATTGCGTTCCCTCAAAGTTCACTACGCTATACGTGAAACCCTCCCCAACTATGCAACCGATATTAATGTCGTTTTACATGTTTGTTGTAGCTCCATTATTGGATATTGTTAAATTAAACAGACTAGAAAGGTGAACTTTAAGTAACTATCATAACTCACTTTAAAATAATGTGTAAAAGCATATTGTATTAAAAATATGCATATCCCTAATACAGCCAGTCGGAACAGATCCTTCGTACCTTCAGTACCATTCAGGAGTGTTAACCACTCTTCCTATTAAATCAGGGGCAGTTATTTACAGCAAAGTTTTATTACAGTTCTCAACTTTTAAACTAACTTGAAATATAACTGCACTTATAACTTAACGGATACTTTTGTAGTAAAATGTGATTGCGTGACAGTTTTTTCCTTGAGCTGTTAACGGTAATAAAGACACTGTTCAAGGTCCACCTTTATTATTTATTGTAAACATTATTTTTTAAATAAGAATAATATAGTGGATTTGCAAAGTCAAATAAAATGATAACATTTAAATCATTACATAACTGGCTTTTAGTTTCGTTCCTGGATTGTAAAACTTGGCTTAATTGAAGCTTAATCCGAGCACACTCATTTAATGTTTGGTCAAATGTACGAACCATTACACGAACAATTAAAATAAAACATTTGAACTATACTATAAGTCAGTGATTCTCTCTTCGGTGGCTCCATGGTCTAAGGCGTTACTCTCACAATAGACAATACAGCCGATGATGATCTCGTGGCTCGATGCTGGTTTGATGTACTCGGAGTGGTTTTCCTGATTTGTTTCTCACTATCTCTCCGCGCAAATTCAGGTACACTTCCTCTAAATTCAACCTTACTGATATCTAACACAGTATTATAATTAGTACATAAGCGTGTAGCTCGAACGGGTAGTAAGACGCGGTGCTAAAAATAAACTCCATTAGGGTTATCGAACTATCAAGGGGCTACCGATTTATTTATTTTATGTATGACAAAGAAGATACATAAAACACCTGTAATCCTGCAAGCAAATGTTGCGTACAACTAGATGATTTTGGCTATTTTGAGAGTCTTAGAAACATTTATCGGGCGCAAAAAATTCGCTGTAAACATAAGGTGTAAGAGGAGAAGGCTTCATGGAAATAGGAGGAGAGCGTTTATTTTATATACAGAGCGGCACAGGTTCCTTTGAATAAAATAATACTTTAGCGGGATCGCACTACCGCTGGCTGCACATCATTGCGTTAAGTTGGCACGTTATATGCAAGGCATTGCTTGTTTAGTATTGAGTTAAAAAGTGGTTGACAAGGATAAGAAAGATTGGCTTTAATCCTTTTTGTTTTATTTATTAGTGAGATAATAATAAAATCGAGGATTACGTGAGTTTCTATTCTTCCCATCGCTACATTATACGATTTTTGACTAATAAACATATATCAACTTTTTTTTTCTGTGCTCTATCGGATTTAATAGCAAAAATTGAGTAGGATAGGTAGAATTCAAAAAGCGTTCGCGTGATGCATGTGAAACCATTTAGGGAAAAAATCTGAAATAGACCCGAAATGGATTCAAACACCGACTTCCCCCATAATCATTGAACTGGACTATATAAGCTTGACATTTATTCGGCATGCCCGGTTAAAGTTTCCTAAACTTCCCACAGCCAATTCCATTCTAAGAAGACAACATCACATAAGTTGTTCGAGGTCAAATAAAGCAGTCTACCTCAGTGGTCTTGGGGTAAAGTGTTCGCCTCAGGACCCAATGTTCGTGGGTTCATACCCAGCCGGGGTTGACATATTTTTCTTGAACGGTAAAAATCCGTAGCACAACCTCCTTCAGAGGGAAAGTAAAGCCGTCAGTTCCATGTCGATTGTAGCATGTAAAATAATCCTGGAAGGTATGTGTTCCCGGCAAAATTGTTAGTCACTTTCGCTCTCGCTCATAGAAATTCTCGTGTGTTGATTTTATCATTATGATCAGAAAGTGCACGTTAAATACCTAGAATAAATAATGTAAAAGAGCATATCAACACCCGTGTCGGTGGCAACGCGGGCTAAGGTGGAAACCTAGTCTGGTTTGGTTAGACGGTGATGGAGAGCTTGGGGCTCTCCCTCCAATAACATTTAATACGGATACATTAACTCTCTACTCTACCCTCCTCATTACTGCCCCATTGGTTTAACACAATGAACATAGGCCGGAAGGGTAGTAAGATGGAGTACATAAATCTTCTTGGGTGTATTCATGCATCTCCTCGTATGACTGAAGGGATAAGGTGACTGACCTTGATATTGGCCCAGATTGTATTTTACAATCTATCATGTGCCCACTCCGTTTACCCGGAAAGCTACAGTAGCCCCATGGCTTCTTTGGTGCTGACTGACATTTCACAGCTGACTTCTGACAGTCAACAGTTGGGTAGATACCTAAATTTTGAGTGTCAGAAGTGACAGCTGCTAAACACATGTTTTTTGCAGATCATATGGTTCGGCGTAGGGATACATAATTTGGTCTGGTAGCTTTTCAAAGCCATCAGCTGTGGGCTGTCAGTCAGCACCAAAGAAGCCATGGGGATACTGTAGCAGTCTTTCCAAGACGTATTTCTCCATGGACTCACCTTGGAAGCTATGGAACTTAGGGAACCCTGTAATGTGTGTTTGTTACCTCTCGGGGTAAATGAAGGGTACAATCCCTTTATCCTGTAAGGTAGTAGTATTACCTTGACTTGTGGCCCGATTTTGTAACCTACATCATCGTGGAACCATACAAGGAACCTCTCGGTGTAAACGAAGTATACATAGTTTAGCCGCATCACATAGATAGTAGTCTTACAGCCCTGGTCACTACGGATGGATGTGTATAAATAGTAGTCTTACAGCCCAGGTCACTACGGATGGATGTGTATAGATAGTAGTCTTACAGCCCTGGTCACTACGGATGGATGTGTATAGATAGTAGTCTTACAGCCCTGGTCACTACGGATGGATGTGTATAGATAGTAGTCTTACAGCCCTGGTCACTACGGATGGATGTGTATAGATAGTAGTCTTACAGCCCTGGTCACTACGGATGGATGTGTATAGATAGTAGTCTTACAGCCCTGGTCACTACGGATGGATGTGTATAGATAGTAGTCTTACAGCCCTGGTCACTACGGATGGATGTGTATAGATAGTAGTCTTACAGCCCTGGTCACTACGGATGGATGTGTATAGATAGTAGTCTTACAGCCCTGGTCACTACGGATGGATGTGTATAGATAGTAGTCTTACAGCCCTGGTCACTACGGATGGATGTGTATAGATAGTAGTCTTACAGCCCTGGTCACTACGGATGGATGTGTATAGATAGTAGTCTTACAGCCCTGGTCACTACGGATGGATGTGTATAGATAGTAGTCTTACAGCCCTGGTCACTACGGATGGATGTGTATAGATAGTAGTCTTACAGCCCTGGTCACTACGGATGGATGTGTATAGATAGTAGTCTTACAGCCCTGGTCACTACGGATGGATGTGTATAGATAGTAGTCTTACAGCCCTGGTCACTACGGATGGATGTGTATAGATAGTAGTCTTACAGCCCTGGTCACTACGGATGGATGTGTATAGATAGTAGTCTTACAGCCCTGGTCACTACGGATGGATGTGTATAGATAGTAGTCTTACAGCCCTGGTCACTACGGATGGATGTGTATAGATAGTAGTCTTACAGCCCTGGTCACTACGGATGGATGTGTATAGATAGTAGTCTTACAGCCCTGGTCACTACGGATGAATGTGTATAGATAGTAGTCTTACAGCCCAGGTCACTACGGATGGATGTGTATAGATAGTAGTCTTACAGCCCTGGTCACTACGGATGAATATGTATAGATAGTAGTTTTACAGCCCTGGTCACTACGGATGAATGTGTATAGATAGTAGTCTTACAGCCCAGGTCACTACGGATGAATGTGTATAGATAGTAGTCTTACAGCCCAGGTCACTACGGATGGATGTGTATAGATAGTAGTCTTACAGCTCTGGTCACTACGGATGGATGTGTTCTCTTATAGTTGGCTGTATAGTATGATTTTGGTAGGAATAACGGTAGATGCTAGTTACTAAAGTTACTAAAACAATTATATTATATTCATACATCAAGTCATGTAATCTGCGGCTGTCACGTGTGATAGATATTATTAACACCTATAAAATACCATTAATAATATAGTAACATGTGATCATTTTTGGCAGCAAAAAATATTTTTAATTTTATCTATCTTTCTTCCGAACAAAATCAGGGTATATTTATAGTCGTGTGTTGTGCTCTCTTTAGAAAGTTTACATTAACTATATCAATTAAAGAAACAGCTTCCGTGTAAACTTTTAAGAATACTTTGAAATACTGATCTCATCTCCCTATTTTGATGTTTATTACTGACATTTAGAATGAAAGCTTCCCTAAAACAAAGAAACTTGACGCTTGAAATAATTTCTTCTGCAGAAGGTGTTTGTTTATTCGCTTTATTGTATAACAAAGAAGGCCGAAAAGCCTTTTCTTTCACTTTTTTTTTTCAAACTTTGGTGACGGCGTGTCGTGGCTTTTGCCATAGGGAATTACTTCCTTAATAACTTTCTTCTCTCGGAGCACTTTCTACTCTCTCTTCCAACTTTCTCCGCCCTGTTTGCACTTAATCTCGTCCCCAGACTCGCTTCATCTCCCTCAGAGTAGAGCCGGGAGCTTCTTAGGACTTACTTCCTTCCCACTGCTTTTAGGTATGGTTCATCGCAGAACTGCCTTTTCTTTTTTCATCCGTTTCGTGTATGTGTGTGGTCATGTGTCATGTGATTCTAATACCACTTTTTACATTGATTTTATGAGCTCTGAATTATTCTTACTTTTCTTAGCCTTCCTAATTTCACGCCTTGGGAATAATAAGTTTCGATCCCACCTTACTTATTTCGAGCCAGCCAAGTTACTCAAAGATATATGCTTATAGTCACAAGCTCTGATTTAACCTAGTTTCGAACCAAAGTAACTCACAGATATATGCTTATAGGCACAAGTTCTGATTCCACCTTGTTTCGAACCAAAGTAACACACAGATGTATGCTTATAGTCACAAGCTCTGATTCCACCTTGTTTCGAACCAAAGTAACTCAAAGATGTGTGCTCATAATCATTAAGTTCAACGAATATTAATCTTGAGCTTAGCTGAATCCTCGTTATGTTTTATCTTCTTAAATTTACTTTATAATTTAAAAAAGAAAATCACCTGCTGCGGTGTCTGCACAGTCTAAGGTGTCACTCTCGCAATAGACTAGATTGCCGATGACAGAGAGATCAAGATTAGAATCTCGGTCGGGTTTGCTTAGGGTAGTTTTTCCAAAATGGTTTTCTACTTGGCCTCCACGAAAATGCGTGTACACTTCCTCTAAATATAACCTTTATCATCCCTAAAAATCATTGGCTTAGTTAGAACTTAAGGCTATAACCCAAACGGATATTAATACGTGGTGCTAAAAAAAATACAAAGATATTTGGTGATCCCGGAATGCTGTGCGCAATCTTCTCCAAACTCAGAGATTAATTAATAAGCTGTTAAAATTCTGTGTTATCAACAATAACAAAAGTGCTGTTAATAATATTTTCCCAGTTGTCGTTGCAAAGCATCATGGATCAACAGATACTTCTACGAGCATACAGAGAACATATTCTTTTTGGTTGTATTAATAAAAGGGTGGTTAAGAACATACTTTTTGATGTGTATCACCATTATAAAATTTAGCCATAATATTAATATTAATTTAGCGGCATTTTTAATATACAGTCATTAAATATGACTTTACGTGTGGATATATTAGAGTAGTTTTATTATCTTTTGTAACTATCAGATAACTACTTTCCTACTGTGTACTTAATATACTGTAACCAGATTTAGGAAACATGGGTTTTATGCTTAACACAATTTCTTCAAAAAACTACATTAAGTTTAACGCCATTGCTATAGACAGTCTAACCAATGAGGTAGGGATGAGTAGGGTATTTAAAAGTAAGTGTACCATCATTAACGTGTAGAGGGGATGAGAAAACGACAGTGATAAGTCACATGTGGGAAACCCCAAGTGAACTCGGGTAAGATTCATACCTATCTATTCTATTACATTTCCTACACCATACACCGCGTGTCCACCAGTGCGAGTATATTTTATTTATTTTGGTGTAACGCGTCTTAGTGCCAGTCAGGGATACCCGCATATTTACACTAATGGGGAGTGATAAATAAAGTAGGATTTACATTAAATGTACCCGCATTTTCGTCGAGAGAGACAGAGTGGGAAAACATTTAAGGAAAATTAGCCTCTGTATACCCGATCGAGATACTAACAATGGTCTCTCCACCACCGTTAGTTTAGTCTTTTGTTGAGAGTGACTGACGTGTTAGACCATATGGCCACCGATGCGGGTGGCATGAATATAACATGTAAACAAAAAGCGCGTACCCTAAAATGTTAGCTTACAGATGTATGGGAAGATATCAAGTGTTTTCTCAATAACTTCAACTTTTTATGAAAGATGAAGTGATAGTTGAAAATATATTTACACTCCTTTTACCCTGCAAGGTTGCAGCACGTTTAACTTGAAGGATTACATTATGATTCTATCTTATAAGTTTTACCTTACTGGGTAGACGAAAGGTACATCCTACTATTATTCTTTGGGTTAAAAACTTTGTTAAGGTCATATAATATCTTTTGGCACTCAAACAATAACTTAATGCCTATCATATCTATAAAAAAAATACAGCCTAAATATTATAAAAGAAGCATAACATTACAACATAAAAGATTAAGTATTAAAAATATGGGTCTTATACAATAATTAGTGATACTTTGAAAAAATATTTATGCAAGTATATTTTGTCAAAATATGTATTTTTAAAAGTTCTTTCTAAATATTACCCCTGCCTGGAGCTTCTGAAGTGTAAACAAATGTGTCTGTGCTTATTGGTAAATAACAACATATACAAAATATTTACACTTATCAAAATTATCATATTACTGTTGGACAAAAGGCCAGTTTCATAGACAGACTAAGTACCGGATGACAACTACCTAGACTCGAATGGAATGGGCCAGTTTCATGTGCGAAACTGGCCCATTCCATTCTTGCCTAGCTAGGTGTTGTCTTGTATTTAGTATAGCGCTGCACTTGAGGCACACAAAGTCTGACTACAAAACTAGCCCTAAGTCATTAAACTACTCTAGTAAATAAAGGTATAGTATTATTATAATTTTTTAAATTAGGTATGTTAACGTCACAATCATTTATATTGCAGAGCTGTATTGATCAGTGGTATGTCTGTATGTTGGAATCAGACGCCTCCGTACGTTGCTCGTATAACATCCACATCGACTGACCCTGGCCAATAAATACCGGTGTTTCCTCCAATCTCCGCTCTCCCCCTTCTAGTCTGCCCCTGTGTGATATGTTACTCTGCACGTCTGGGGGTTGCGTGCCACGCGGTAGTCTCACGCACTAGTGGCACCGGCCGGATTCACTAAAGGGTGCAAAACATTTTCTCCGGCGCTAGTCGAAAGATACGCACAGAAACCTAACCTGGCATTTAGTCTGAAAACCACTACACTACACTACACTACACTAGACTGCATTCGCTTTGTTTGGACTTACAAAATTCAACAGCCCCGTATTGACGGACACCCAGGCTAAAACATCAACCTCGTCCGGGGCTTTTCCCCCGGAGGCTGGGGCTCGAAATCTGACCAGGTGTACTCAGTGTTTTTTTCCCTAATGGTTTTTTTTCTACTTTATCTGCATCAAAATGCTGGTAAATTTTCTCTATTAAAAATAATATATTCTAACCTTATTTAAATAAATATCCGGATATTTTGTACGTGTATTAAGTCTCTAAGCACATACAAAAGTAGTATATATTAAAACACGATCCAGAGCTATCGTTCTTTCTTTTTTAACAGTTTTTAAAGATCGAATCTACTTTTGTATATTAGTGCACCTATGTGTCAGTGGGTGGAGTATTAGTGAGATAGCTTAGCCTTTGTTTTGTACTACTCCAACAACCAGAATCCAAGACGTCAATTTGTCTCTTAAATATTAACAAATGTGATATATACACTCGCTTATTAAGTCACGAAACATATTATAATCGATTATCTCAAAGCAAGTCAAATCTAACTTAAACCAGTTTTTTCTTGCATAAATTTTTGTCAGAAATACTTTAATTTAATAATATTTAAACAGCTTTGTAACTGCGGTTGTGGCTTAACAGCTATGGCGTTATACTCTCGTTGTAATTGACTGCCGTTCTTGAGGAAGTTAGGGTTTGAATATCGGTTGAGCTCACTGAAAGTAATTTTCCCCCTGTGAGTTTCGCTGTGGTTTTCCTATCTTATATTGATGCTAATGCGGCGACATTTCCTCATAACTACCCTATTTGCCCCTGCCCTAAGATTAAGTTACTATTAACCCATGTGTAAAAAGTGCAAGGTAAGGTAAGCTCTAAGGTAGACTATATATAGTTTATTCACGGCATTAAAAATACTATTATAATCATAAAACTAATGATCCAGTGAAATTATTACTAATCATTTATAACTTAGCTTAATTTAAGCTGTAGCCTGCAATTTTTTTTTCTCAAAATTGCGTAAACTGTTAGTAAATAGGGCGCTAGTAGATGTGGTTTTAAATAATCTCATACTGGCACCATTTTTACCCCCCAAATTAAAGGGATTGTAATGCCATTAAAAACAATGGATTTCCACCTACGAAGCCTGTAGGTTTAAATCTCTAAAAAGCTTAATGCAATTGCTGGATTAAACTATTTCATAGTTTACTATTCAGGAAGTCTAATGACACGTTTAACTCAACTATATTGGTTTTCTCAAAAATGAAACGGATTTTACTTTTTAATTTGTTACAAACCAAATAATTACATGGCATTAAACTTTAACTTAGATCTAAAATTGAAATTACGTAAATTCTTATATAAGTTAGTATGATAAAGATTTATACAAAGGGGTTGCCACGCTATTGTTTAAGAAGTTGAGCTTTAAATGTGGTGGAAAATATTAACTCAGCCAACAGGTTTGGATTAAAAGTCTAAGTCTCCCAGATTAAATTTAAATCACAATAAACACGTGATCTCGCCTTGCCAAAGCTTGGATAGGATTAAATGATCCGTCACAATAGCACATACTGTCTTTATTAGTATATTATACTGTGACAGGGAACAAACTACCTGTAAATAATTCATTATGTAATACAAACTGATATGTGAAGGTAATCCACAGGGTAAGTCTTGTTACTAAAATGTAATTAATTTAAATTAAAAATGCCAATTTGGACATGGAAATCGAACCTAGGATTTGTTCACCAATGCTCTATACTGAGATATCGTGGACAAACAATATTTTTTAGAAAAACGAACAAAGATTATTTATAATCCATTTTGAAGAATATTATTCGAGCTATTTTTAAACAATTTCAAATATTCAAAAATTAATCATCAATAAACTACCCTTCATTTTAGAGATAGAGCTGAAATCACTATTTGGCCTCAAGGTATAACCATATAAATAACTTTTAATTATCAAGTTTGATCGAAATCTATCGAACCCTGTTCGCTGTAACCTCAGGTACAGTCAGATTAATTAATTGAAAGACCCACTTTTTTCAACACATGCCACTTCAAGATCCACCATGATTTCAAGTTCAACCGTTCACGTTGTGTAGTGGTCTGTGCATCTGGCTACGAGTCTAGGGGTCAGGGGTTTGATTCCCGGCTGGTACCTTTTTATTTTTCCTTTAAGAGGAATGATCCTAACGGTCACCAGGGTTGAGTTGGTTAGGCTTAAGTTATATTAAGTCTCATCAGCTTCATAATCTCATCGTCTCATTGCTGGTACGTGTAGACAACCTCCTATATTGTACCCTGAATAACGTTCTGTGCCACCAGAGCGACTGATAGTCTACATACAGGGGACAACTGGGGGTCCTGGCCCTCCCGGTTATATAGGATAGAAAAAATTAGGGTTGAAAATGTTCAAAATTACAATAATTGATCTACACGTGAAAGTAAAAAATAGTGTTTTCTTGTTATTGTATTTTTAGCCGGTTCCCCGAGACAAACTTTTTTGGGTTGTAATATTTAAAATATTAAATTTCAAGTAATAATTATTGTTTTGGCATATGCCCTACAAACTCAGAGGATCTTCATAGGACCCACGCGCCTATTCCGGCAGTGGTCTTAAAATGAAGAGATCTTAAAATTTGAGCTTATCTTCAAGACACGATTGGCCGATCATACCAAATCAGTATTTTCCATTGAGCTAATAACACTTACCTGCTAAGCGCTGTAAAACAGACCAAAAAAAGGGTTCAACCTAAGCTGACAATAAACCAAAGTCTATTTCTGCTAATGACGTCAGTAGCGTTTCCTCTTCAAGTTCGTGCATCGCGCCACTAGAACGCGCGCTCGTCGCACGAACTGTCGTGACGAGTTACAATATCATATGTTTCTAGTTTTGTCGTTATCGGCCAACTCGAAATATGTCACTTGTCAACATATTTTGTCGGAAAATAAAAAGCCAAGGGGAGAAAAAAGAAAGGTGACAGTGTTGCATTATTTAAGGTTATGTTGAGCTGTCGAGATCAAAGTGTTGATTGGAGTTATATTTATATCTATGTTCGTATTTCCTTCTTTTTTCTTCCCCCTTTACATTTGTGCTTATTAACTTAATGAAGCTTTGTAGTTCCACGATATATATTTTT
Organism: Timema genevievae; assembly: GCA_902155825.1. Lineage (NCBI taxonomy): Eukaryota > Metazoa > Arthropoda > Insecta > Phasmatodea > Timematidae > Timema > Timema genevievae. The sequence goes on from CABFWO010000407.1 coordinate 228,436, forward strand.
TTCTATGTAAAGGTAAAACTATATTTTATTCATTGAGACTTGTTAATGTCGTCCTTGCACGGTAAGTTCATTTTCTCACGCTACGCACCTCTACATGTTATTAATAATCACCCTACCCCTTCCAGCCCTGCACAGCCCTACGTGGTAGTGCTGGTATTCTTGACATCACGTGAGTGAAGTCTCTTTCAAACGCGTTTCTATCGACCAACCCTTTTGACATCCACTGCACAATGAAACCTATTAGTTTTGAAAAGTGGCTGACGCTTCTCGCAGATATGACTGGCATAAACATTTATTTTTGAAGTTTGATTTGGTAGTATCTAGAAAATGTTTCTTTTTTAATAAAAAAGTATTAGATAACGTCCATCAAAGTTTTCTCGTGACTAGTACCAATTTACTTTGTTTACAAAGCTTCAAAAAAAGAGGCGCTATCTTAAAAGGATACCTAATAACATTATTAGCTTTGAATGTTATTTGAACCTAAGCAAAACTAAAACACATATTCATGAAAATGACAAGAATATATTACTATATTAATTTTTGTCTTTAAGGTAAAAAATTAGTGAAATAATAGTGTATTATAAACATTGATAATATTATTTCAAAATGGCTTAAAGCATTTGCTGTTTGAATCTCATTCTTAACCAAATAAAGCATAAGTAAACATGTAAATATAAATCTCCCTAGCTAGAGTCCAATTAGAAATAACCTTTTCTGACAGATAAACTATTAGCTCTACTTTCAGGTATCCGTACGTCAAGTTATGTGATTTGCAACTGTCATTTTTGTTTGGTACTATCAATACTTATAAGATAACATTAGTAAACTATCAATCCCGCCCCATGGTGCCCGATTTCAAATGGAAACGTTATTCTAAACCAGATTAAACAGTTTCTTTAAATAGACTAATCAAAGATGTAAAAATCCTGCTTCGAGGTACATTCGGACCCCCTTCCGTCCACCTATGTTAAAAATGTAGGATCTCTGCGTGCCGTAGATTTGGCTGGACATTACAAACAAACAAACACACACAGAGACAAAAACTTCCTTTTATTATTATAGATAACTGGTACGACACAATCGTGCAAACTACCTATAAAATCACTATTTGTAAAATGTTGTTAATCTTGGCCACAAAAAAAAATTCTATGAGATTTGGACTGTAGCCGTACTTCCATTTTATTGTGTGAGGCTGTCCTATTGCAAATACTTGTGAAACATAACTTCGAAAACACTCTTTATCTCTATCCCTCTCTTCTAGAACGAATGGAGCATGGTGTAACTAAAGAAAGAAAGAAAGATAAAAAGAACATACTAGAATGATTTTTTCTGAAAGATACACCCGAAAAGAAGGCTTCTCTAGTCAGTCAATTTATAACCTTACAGAGGAACGGTCCACGACGCGTTAAGCTGCCGTATCGTGTGGATCTGAATAAACTTGATTTAAATTCATAAAAGATAAATTTCAACAAATGAACGTATTTTATATATAAATAATGTCAATACCAAACCCATATAATCATCACGATGAACTTCAACTCCGGACTCTCTAAGAAGAGAATCATACAATCTTCTACATTCCCACTTCTCGATTTCGCTCGACAATGAGGATATCCAGAGAAGGACTCCCCAACGAGGATATCGAGAGGACTCCCCAACGAAGATATCGAGAGGACTCGCCAACGAGGATATCCAGAGGACTCTCCAACGGGGATATCCAGAGGACTCCCCAATGAGAATATCCAGAGAAGGACTCACCAACGAGGATATCCAGATAAGAACTCCCCAACGAGGATATTTAGAGAAGGAATACCCAACGGGGATATCCAGAGAAGGACTTTCCAACGAGAATACCCAGAGAAGGATTCACCAACGGGGATATCCAGAGAAGGAATCCCCAAAGAGCACAAAACATCACTCTTCAACTTGACTCGACAATGTGAGGCACCAATGAAAAGTTATCTCTACAGTAGACTAATCCCTTTTTGGGAGGTTCGAATCTTGGTTGGGTGTACTGAGGGTAGTTTTTACAATCTGTTTTTCCACTCTTCCTCCACACAAATGCGGGTACGATTCCTATAAGTATAATCTTCCTAATCCCTAAAACCATTAGCGTAATTAGTACAAAAGCGTATAACCCGAATGGACAGTAATATGCGATGCTAAAAAAAATTAGTAATAAACTACAATAGGAATAAACCCACCCGACACTTTATCTCAGTCGATATCTGTCTGTCTATTGGGTCGATGGTCCCGGGTTCGATTCCCGCCATGGCCTAAAATGTTATCTATCATTGGTAAAATTTGTGTTAACCCTTTCAGAGTGATGAATTAACGGCCGGGGACTGGATGTTGGGTCTGTCCTAGTGTTAACACATGAAGCTACAGGCCTAGCAAACCGGTAGTGGGAAATATATGACCTGAATAAACAAACTGAACCAGGCCACAAGCTGGAAACACTAGCGGATGTAGAGCAAAGGAATAAACCCACTTGGTTGAAGTTTAGCGTAGGTAAAGCACATCGTACATAGTCAACAATGAAGTGACGTAAAGTGCAGTCTAGCTCTGCGCGAACCATTCCGTGAAAATATGTTTCCGAAGTGAGGAAAAAAAAAAAGTAATAAAGATGGCCGTACGGTTTATATACGACAGTCCACATAATTGAACTTTTTGGTCCAGTTACGGGGTAATGTGTGTCTACCTATTTCATGTCCGTTTCCCCTTGATACCCCCCACCCTTTTTTTGTGTGGCCATGCTGGTTACATAAAAAGAGGGAGGTAGTGTCAAAGTTAAAAGGCCAAGGGTGCACGGGTTTTAAACGACTCCCCCCTCCTCCCCAACGTCAGCCCTGCCAGCACAAACAATTGAATGCAATCAGACTCGCCAGTATTTATTGTTATTACTGACCGTATCGGCTCTAGACGTACGACTACGTTACACTGGGCCGTAGTGGGTTGAGATCGAGTCCTCTAAGCTTGCGGGGATTTTTTTTTAACACACCGCCTTTTACTGCCTTTATACATCAATGGTGTAGGAATGAGCTCTCATTTACATAAAGGAAGAATTGGGGGGAAAAAAACATGTAGTTAACTCGACCTGGATCTTACCCCGGCGACACTGAAATTATTTAAATATATATATTCAAGGATGACATCTTAGACCAGTTATGTCGAATTTAAGGACCACATGTGGCCCGCGGACCTCATTATGAACCAACATACAACACGTCTTGATCCTTCTTTTAATACACGCTGTAGAGATATACAATTTAAAATTTTTGACATTCATTATTATTTATTTGAGGTAGCTATTTAATGTACACTTTCTGATCCGAATGATTATAATTATCACCACACGAGAATTTCTACTAGCGAGAACGAAAAGGGCATACCAATATTGTCGGGAAAGTTATTTTCACATACTCTTCCAGGGTTCTTTTACATGGCACAGTTGACATGGCACCGATGGCTTTTCTTTCCCTCCGAAGGAAGTTTTGATACGGATTTATGTCACTCCAGAAAGATCCGTTGACCCCGGCTGGGTTCGAAACCACGAACATCGGGTTCTGAAGCGAGCAACTAACCCCGATACCACCTAGGTCGACTTTTGACATTCGGAAATCTGGCATTATTTGGTAAAATTTATCAATTGAGATTGCCGCGCCAAATCTTATTTATTTATTCACCCGATATCTATTACGGAAATTGTTAAATTTGCGCACCGAATATGTGCAGTATTTGGCATTACTTAATTGTGTGAACTTTTTTTTCTTATATAAAAGAACGAACACCCGAGATATTACGGCCTACAAACATGTATTTGTCATCAATTATAAAAGTGACTTTAACATACGACTGGCAGCATAAAGACACAACCTAGTCGCCGGTGGCTGTGATAGAAAAATATCTCCTATTATAGTTGCCGATGGTATTCACACATCCATCACAGACTCTGCCTTAAAATATTGTGGTAATGATAACTCTATTCAGTGGTGCATATTCTAGGCTTTCTGCGAACGTTACTCCTTATACCGTGTGAACGTCAATGATAATTATAGTGGCACCCCTCTATCGAGCTGGTGTGAATCATTGAACATTGCAATTCGATAGCAATCTGCATATATTTATTTGCAGCTGTCCTGGTGATTTATATTTGGGTCAGAGTAATAATTAACGTCATTGTGTCTACAAGTTATCATTGGGGGCATATTTATGATAATGTGTTGTTACCAACATTGCTTCGGTGGAAATATAGTACGAGCATGCCAATCTGCACAGTGTAACAAACATAGAGGGACAATCTACACAGTGTAACAAACATAGAGGGCCAGTCTGCACTGTGTAACAAACAGAGGAACAGTCTGCACTGTTTAACAAACATAGAAAAACAGTCTGCACTGTTTAACAAACAGAGGAACAGTCTGCAATGTGTAACAAACATAGAGGGACAATCTGCACTGTGTAACAAACATAGAGGAGCGCAACAAACATAATGGTCAATAATCAGAATAAAATATTAATTATAATGGTGATGAACAGATAACACTTTAAAGTTCAATTATTATGTTTTACTTAGAATTATTATAAAAGTACAATATAGTAGCAATGTGACTATACCAATATATCTAGTGAAATTATATCGCCTGTTTATATGCTGCAATATTTCTATTAATACAAATCGGAACTACCTTTTTATATTATTATTTTAATGTCATTTGAGATAGTTCGGCCAGAAAGATAAGGTCACGAACCGATTATTGGACCACACTACTCTAGACCGTATGGACACCGATGTGGGTGGTTAGGGATGTAGAACGGTATTTAAAAGTAGTGCACTCGCATGGCAAAATTTGATTCATATGAATCTTAAAATTTTAACTTATAATTTATATTATTAATCAATCTTAACCACCAAAATAGGTATATGTTTGTATTTTATAACAGCCGCTTCTTATGAAAATGAGGCTGTACATCGCCCGGCAGTGGTTCCACGTGTGCAGTACTCTGTACACGTGCCAAGTCTCTAAGTCACCTCTCGGAAGTTCGTGTCCCCCATTCACTGGCCTTCTATTTTGTGTTTCAATGGAACTACACACTCTTTGTATTTTGTAGAGGGAGAAAAAAAAACTACGGCAGATTTGTACTCCAAACTGAATTTTAAACCCGCTAATTCCCCTAGAAAAGTAAATAACTGTTATTGTATTCCTCAGTCATCTCCTTCATGATATCTCATTTCAAATGGTCTGTAGCCCACACCGCTGCCCACATGGTCTAGTGCGTCAAGCTTTCAATAAACTATATTACCGGTGACTGGAAGGTTGAGGCATTTAATACTAATCCATCTTTAACCACAATTTGACTCTTATTTAGTATTATAAACTGCCATAGGGTCGGTTTTAAGGACACAGTCTCCTCTGCATGTCATTGTTATTATTACCTCACATACTTTTTACTTTCTCGCTATCTTACAGTTAGAAAAAGTCGTCAAACAAAATTGAAATAGAGATTTTGATGAATTTCGACGTTTCATGACCCCTCGAATTCGAAAAAGTGGTTTTTGCATTTCCGTCTGTCTGTCCATCTGTTTGTAGCTCAGAGTAGAACCTAAACTATTTTACTGATTGGGCTAAAACTTGGTATCTAGGGTTTTCATAAGTTTGCCCCAAATAGTTTTTGGAATTGGATATCTTACCCTAAAATTAAGGGTAGTTTACTGAGGCGTGAAAAGAGAAAAAAATCATTTTCTCCAAATCGGCTCTAAAGATTTTGATTAAATTTCATTTCTGTGCATTGATAAATGTTACAAACAAAATGGATACTCTCACTTTTTCGTTAAAATGACTAAGGGTTCCGGTCTGATGCGTAAATTTTCATTTTTTATAATATCTCCGTAACTATTTGAGATATGAAATTACTTATCATTGCAAATATGTAAGTCTACTTATAATAAAAATATTTTATTTGAAACATATTTTTATTAAACCTATATTTTTCAAGCTATACGCAAATATATATATTTTAACTTTTCGAACACTAAAGGTAAAGTATTGCGACCATTAAATAAAAACTAAGGTGTTGATGGATGTCGACGTCTCATAACCGTCAAACCCTAAAAAGGGTTTTTTTCAATGCCGTCTGTCTCTGTGTCTATCAAACCCTAAAATTAAGAGTAGTTTAATAAAGGGCGAAAAGAGAAAAATCGATTTTCTCTAAAACTGGCTCTAACAATTTTGATTAAAATTCATATCTAGGCGTTTATTAAGATTATAAATAAAATATATATTTTCATTTTCCCATGAAATTGACTTTTAGGGTACTTTACAGAAGCGGAAATTTCCGTATCTCCGCAACTATTTGAGATACTAAATAACGTATCTTTGCAAAATTGTAGTACTATTAAAAAATACAAAACATTATTTGAAATATATTTTTATAAAACCAATAGTTTCTGAGATATCGGCAGATATATTGATACAATTTTGTGAGTTTTAGTTGTGAAGAGATACTAAGTTAAGTTCTAATGCAATAATTATATAATGCCATAGAGTAAGTATACTCCATTCACGGTAGAAATTACTCTCCGAAAGGTCTTTTTTCCTACCAAAATCCTACTATATAATAGCTTTCTGGTAGGGAAAAAGGCCTTTCAGAAAACAATTCCTACGCTGAACAGACTTTATATTATATTAATAAGGTTCTCAAAAAGATTCTGTTCTTTTCCCTTTAACCTCAATGGGGGAAATGTTTGTGCAGTAATAATTGATTTCGATCATTTTAGACTCAATGATCAATATTTACCTTTTTTATTGGTATGGATTTATAAATAAGGAATTTAAGAGCAATGCGATAACCTTAAGATGTGCAACCCCTAATAAAATCTAGAAAGTTTTAACCTGAAGTCTAAATTTTAATACGAAATGTTGCCCCTTGGGGACCCAGATCGATATTTTTTACCGACCCAAATATATAAATGAAGACTTTAATTCTTTAAAAATAAATTATAAAATTTAAAAATAAGAGTCAAAAAATGTTTTGCGTAAGTATAGTGCAATTTCAGGTTGTACTTACCACTACAGCACGGGATCAGTTCTCACATACTTTAAATAAGGCTTATTGACTACTTAAACCAAGGGGTTGGGGATAAGGAGTTTAACTAAGAGTAATTGCACTAGCCTGATTGAGAACTTCGCCTCATTATTGACTTATAGAGTTTGATTGTACGGCTAGGGTCTTTTTGGGACCCCGTCTTAAATTATTGTAATGTTATTATTTTATCCGCCCTTTTAAACTAATGGATGTATGTGGAATATTGCACAGAATGAAGTATCGAAAGAGGCAAATATGGTGGAACATAAAATTGTGTTAACTCCAACATTGTCTTATGGATGTGAAGCGTGGGTTTGTCAGGAGGAACACAAGAACAAGGTAAATGCGGTTGGATAAGAAATGTATGTGGAAAAACTCGTATGGACAGAGTCCGGTTTGAAAGGAAATGCGATAGTTCAATGTAAAATCAGCTTTTTACGTTGGTTTGGGCATGTTGAGAGGATGAGTGTGGATCGAGTGAAGAACCAAATATATGAAAGTAGAGTGTGTGAATCAAAAGGAAGAGGTAGGCCATGGACATGGAGAAATGTGGTTGTCGAATGTGTGGAAAAGAAAAACATTAAGAGTTTTAAGAATAAAATTAAATGCATGACTCGGTTTATGGATGTTGTTTATGCGAAGAGAATATGCAAGGATTGGGAAGTGTGAAGAAAGTTAGTGAGGATGGATTAAGTACAAAGTTGTTTTTTTGAGTTAAATGCGCAGTTTCGTGCCTACCCCGTAAGGGAACGGCGTGATTAGATATTTATATGATCAAAATACTTCACTGCCCCTGTCTTACTCTCCATCGAAAGTTACCTTTAACGGGTCTTGAACTAGTAAACGATATAGAAGTAAACGGTAGAACATTCTGGAAAGGCAAGAAACCAATAATTTTTTCCAGTGTGCATCCTATGTGACGTCACCCAGTCCAGTTATTTCTTCATCGTCATATTGTTATGACGTGTCGATGTACCAAATCCCGATCACATTTTTCTTTAAAGTATCTGTATGTATGACGTATCACTGCACTGCTCGTAATTTACTATTTTTAAAATTAACATACCACTTCGCCAGATAGACTCGAGTGTGATATCGGGATAGTATGTATCTAGTATAAAACGAGTGCGAGATGTTATTGTTATTGGAAAATAAAACTTTATTTGTATATTAACTATTACTTTAAAAACAGCAATATTTATCATCAGGTGAATCCACATTGTGCCTCAATCGATTCCACTGGATGAAACTCACTAACAGAGGTATACGTTTAAGGTGGTATGGATTGGTGCGGGAGTTTAGGTCAGTATTTTTGCAGTTAATTTAAAAAACAATTTTTTTTCGCCAAAATAAATAAAATACTGGCCCAATATAAACATTGAGTTTTATTTTACACACATAGAAAACTTGAGAGTTCTTGTATATCTGTCATGAACAGATTATAATTTAAGGAGAAGCTTTTTAAGTATAGATTAAAAGTTATTATCAAATTCCAGGACACGTTGTCAAATATTATTATGTGAAGAAAATTGTTATTTTTTGTTTCTACTAGAGAAATGCCTATTTTATTTATTTGGGGGTGGGGGGGAAATTGCTATAAACACTGAAAAAAATCCTGCCTTTTGCTCGCGTTCCCTCCCATCCCCCCTCCCCCTATCAAAGGCAGGAACTTCACGATTTGACACCTTAAGTGGAGCCATAACATTGGCACTCCCACTACCCCCTCCAGACCCAACGGTACATTTATGTTTGCTGTTGCTGCACGGTTGCCATGGTGACGGTTGCCATGGTTACGGTTGCCATGGTTACGGTTGCCATGGTTACGGTTGCCATGGTTACGGTTGCCATGGTTACGGTTGCCATAGTTACGGTCGCCATGGGGACGGTCGCCATTTAAATGGTTTCTACTCTTTTCCATGGCAACGGCACCCGTGTCTACCATGGCAACCTTGGCAACCAGGCAACGGCCCCGTGTCGTCATTATGACAAATACCCTTGTGGTATATATTAGATGAAAATAATGAGAAGAAAAACTTGAACAAAAATTGCAAAAAGATTATCTTCAAAAGTTTTATCATAATTCGTCTATGAAAAAATATTCTACAAATATTTAAATCTAGGGTTTATGACTCCACGTAAGGACACGTGCAAAATATGTGATTTTATCATGCCAAGATCAAATAATTGAAGCGCCGTCAGAAAACTTGGAAAATAAAAGGGCCATTACATAAGTAAAAATTAAGCAAGAACTGCATCACAGGAAAGTGAAACTAGTAAACTACACAAACAATGCAGAAAGATCTAGTAATGGCTAAGAACAGTGAATCTACTCTCCTGTACTTTGTGATGGAAACATGCAGAACTAAAAAAATCAGCTTTTGATGTGATCATCATGATTGCTGAAGACTTTTAAAGTTCTGGCAACATTACTGGAATGATCACTAACCGAAATAAATTTAAAGTAAAGACAGTTGCTTGCTCTATGTAAGAAGCATAAGAGTTTCTGCGTTGGAAGCTCTTATACTTCTTATTTAACCATAAGATATACATACAAGTATTAGTTATGTGTCTTGTTTAGTTAGTTTTTCAATTTGTTTTTAGCTCACAACAAATCCACATCAGTACAAATTGTAACAATAATATTATGTATCAAAGTAATTTTAGCCTCGTAAACAAACTACATATTATTTTATTGATATTACTAAAACTAGACTTGTTTAATCTGTTAGAATTTGTATCAATCATCCCCTCCACTCTGCACTCCACACTTGACCACAAAAATCACGACAGCTCTCTTAAAAATAGCCTTTAGAATGATCACAATTTTTTTAAATGACTCTTTGTTTGAACCCCTGCCCCCCTTTCCACAATCCTGCATATACCACTGTTATCACTGTATTGGTAGATTCATAACTGAAGTTTTGGGCAGAACACGTACCGTTTTTTAGAAATGTTTCGACCTTATCCAAGTGTTAAAATGAGGAAGAGTAAGGAACTTTCCTCTAGTGAGGAAAACATTCTTAACTGCTTCCCTTTCTCGAGCTTACCTGCACACTGGTAATCACACGGTCTGGGGTGTCAAACTCCTAATATACTAGATTGGAGGCTTTATTATCTGCCGTGTGCGCTAGGGGCTTTATAATCTAGTTTATTATCCCAGCTCCTAGTAAATGCTTATGCATTATTTTTTAAATCATATCTTCACATATTCCTTTGGTCGGCTGACCTGTCTTTTAAATTTTTCAAACCCGATGGTGGAGGCCAAAATGTCTAAGCCGTTAGACTTGATCGTTCTTGATGGGGAGATCGGAGTTTGAATTCTGAGCAGTTTCACTGAAAGTTTTTCGTCGCGTGGTTTTTACCGTCTCTTTCCGTTCTAATTAGATTGCATTCCTCTCCCTTCATCCTTTCCCCTGAGAATATGTTGTATAATAAGTAAACCTTGTAGCATACATCAGTGAACAAGCGGACAATTTCACGCTCACCCACCCAATCTGTTCCTCCAGTGACAGTAAGGTTGTGGTTCAATTACCGGCTGGGCTTACTGAGGGTCACTTTCCATAAATTTCTCTCCACTCCTCCTTCTGCAAGTTCAGATACATTTCTTACTAATTCTACCTTTAACATTCTTAACTCGTTAGCGTAAATAAATGAGTACATAGCGCTTACGAGTATCGAAACGTGATGGAAGAATATTGGTATTAAATGTGCAAATAAATTTTAAAGTTAATTTTTAATCATTTTGTGGATATATATCTGACTCCAACTTAAACTGTATTTTCTCTTTTCCAGGTAGGACCTGTGGATTTTTTGCTGACGAAAATCATGGCCCCTACAAATAAGGTAGGATTTCAGGCTTCTCTTCTTCACTTTACTTATCTTTGTGGTACAATGCTGTAGAAGACTAAAGCTTGATTCACACGTTCGCCGAAAATAGAGAACAGAATCTATTTGACTGTCGCGGCAACTCAACACACTGTATGTTGATCCATGATTCAATGCAACACAAACTCAATCATTCGATTATCAACCTATTTAATTTTCTAATGGATACATATATCTTTTAGATCACTCTCCCGATGGATGTTTTCAAATTATAATTCTGTGTCGTGGCACACTTCAATAAATGGTTACGTACATATTCCATTAACGGATTATTTCAAATCTCCTCACAATGGCCAACTGAGCTTGTCTGCTTGCTTCTGGCTATACAGCGCATGTGCTGTCAAATGCGCATGCGCACTGTTTTGAGATAGCTTAATTTGAGATTTGATTGGCTCTTCCTCGCTGAACATCTCGGGCAGAGTGGATGAAGTAGAGATGAGTTGAACTTTAGCAGAACAGCTCGCGCCGATGAGGCGGAAATCTTGTGATTGGCCAAGAGATTGTCACGTGACTTCGTTTCTGTTCTGAG